>JAUJPO010062969.1:0-12906 GCA_032270745.1 Tiaropsis multicirrata | reverse complement strand
GAAGTATAATATATAAATCACATTATCAAAATTCTGGTCTGTGTTTTATTGACATGGGACCTGCGACCTGTGACCTGCGTTTTACACTAACCGGTTGAAAATGATAATTTCTTTCTATGTTATTATCTTAAAATACACTCGCTTTATAAAATACTTGATTTTAGTGTTCTAACTCAAAAAGGCTTAAAATGGGGGTGGATTAAATTTTGATGAAATAGTCATTATATATAAAGTGATTTTAGGGTTGAAAATTTTGAAAAATGCAAAAAGAGTTTTGTTTCCGGAAATGCGGGTGATGATAAAAAATCTCGCCCAGCCGGTCGCTTTTCATTATTTTTTACTTGACCTAAACAGCAAAAATCTCAATGTTTGATGGCTCTATTCGCAAAAAATGCGATTAAAATATAAGTCACACTTTAGCTTTGTAGTTTTTTTCTTTCATGGCCTTAGTAGTCAGTTTGGAAAAATGGCAAAGGTCTCAAATGTAAGATTTCCAAAAAATGGCAAAATTATTTCATTAAAAATCAACCTTACCATGGTATAAAAATACGAAGTATAAATGGGAAACTGTTAAGACTGATTTTGGGTCTTCAGAGTTTCTTAAGAAAATTGTCTGATAATCTCTTGAAACTTATTTTATTTTTATAGGCTACCAAGAATAAATATATATTTAAGTTTCGGCCGGGTGACATACGAAGAAAAAGTTTTCCAATTTCCGGAAACAAGACTACTTTTTTTTTTGGTCTAATTTCAGTCCTGAAAAAGCTTTGCAAAATAAAAAACAATTGTTTGTAACTTACTTTGAAATATGCCAGTTTTATATTAGCCAATCTGAAGAGGGTATAATCTCAAAAATATTTTGTCAGATCTAACCATGGTGGGTCCTCCAATGCTTGGTTTTCACAGAAATAAAAAGCATTGGTACTGTATGGGTAGACCGCTTATATTATTTTCTAAAATTAAATCTATTTTTCTTACATAAAACACTTTTCTGCAACTGTTATCCACAAAGATTTGTTGGCCTGTGCTTAGTAAGGCCGGAGGGTTGGAGTATTTTCAAAAAGACTTGGGGTATCAAAATTAGACCCCTTATACACTATGTGTATTTTGTTTGGTAATTTTTTGAAAAAAGAAACCTGTTTGAAGTTTTTCAATTGACTGTACCGTCTACCTTAATGGGATTAATTTTTGCGGGGATTTATTTTCGAATTGGAAAATTAAAGATTTTGCGAGGATTTATTTTCACAAATTAGCCTGTTTGTAACCTAATTTCTTTCATTTTCCTAGGGGTTTTCAGCAAAAAGCATGAAATAAAAATCTTCCAAGGATTTAATTTCGCGAAAATGGCCAAAATTCGCAAAAATTGCGAAAAATTAATCCTCTGTAAAATTAATCCCCTGTAAAATTAATCCCCTTATAAGGTAGTACCTGCAGGATTTTTGGCAATAATATTTTTAAGTGTAGATTTGAATCCTCATCAAAGGTTTTATTATACGTCATTTAAAAAATGGTTAAATATAAAACTTTAAACCATTATCTGTTCAATTGATCTAAAATTGTAGACAGGAAGTTCCCAAAGTATATTTTATACAATTTTCCATATATTTTAGAAACAAACTTCAATAGGTGTTTTTATACTGAGACAAAAAAGTCGTCTCAGACGAGTAGTTTGTAAAATGAGCTCTGTGGAAGAGATGCTTTTTATTGAAACTTGAATGGAAAGTGCACTCCTACATAATGCTCGTTTTACAATTTTTACGTCTCAGATGAACTAATCGTCTCAATATAACTGGAGCTATTGTTTAGAAAATTTGAGAAAAATATAAAAATGTTGTGAATAATTCAGAACTTGAATCCCATCCAGGATTTGACAAAAAAAGAAAACCTCGCCAAAACGAATCCCACAAAGGGTCTATTTTCGATCCTCCAGCGGACCATAATGAAGTCAGTACCCCTCCCCTGGCGATATAGGGAAACAATCTGTTTTAGCTTTACATCGTTGCACTTGCAATGGGGTGAGGGGGTTCTAATACAATTTAAAATGTTATAAATCAAATTAAACAAGCACAAACGACAGCAGGGAACATGACATATATATATGTCAGTTCAAAATAATATTACCACAAATAACATTCTCAAAAATTCCTTTTTGTCCATTTCATTATCTGTTATAAAGATCTTATAAAGTTTTACCCAAAGTGGTTAGATAAGATTATCGATATTGTTTCAATTATTCCATATTAGACGTTCATAATTTTATTATTTCATTTGTTGGTCGGTGAGTAGAGATGTTTAGTTTAATTCAGGAATCGCAACTCGTCAAAAGACAGAAAAAGATGAAAACGAAAAAAGAACGCATTCGATTCGATCTCAACGGCAACATTCAACAAGCCGCAAAACATCGTTCAGAGTTCGGACGAAGCGTCCGTAAAGTATCGTATGAAATCAATAGTAATTTGATCAATCGATTTTATTATAAAGCTAACGATGGTTTTCTCGCACTAATGAATGAGTTCAACTTGCGCAACAAACATAAGTCGTTTTTCACGTGCGCTGGTTACGTCAACATTAAACTGCGCATGTGCTGTAAATGTTATGACGTAGAAAAGACAATATCACGTGATTTGTACTTCATCGATCATCGCTCACTTTCATTGGCGCCAAAAATCGTTTGTTTTGGATGTTTGGGTTTCATTTTGAATGAATTCGAAGAATGTTTGCTGAATGAAGATGAAGATGAGGTTGAAGATGTTGAATCGTATGGAAACGAGGCTGATTGTTTAAAGTTGTAAATATACTATTTGGGTGGAAAAATGTTTAAAAGCAGCCCAGGTGCAATAAGAAACCGCTTGAATTAAAATTCCACCTCAGTGAAGAAAATTGGCAGATTAAATTTACAACCCGGTGTAGTTTAACCAAACCTGATTGTTGAAAGTTGTAAATATACTATTTGCGGGGGAAAATGTGTAAATAACAAAGGGAGGAGAGTGCACCAATTGTCATTATTACCTTATATGAAAATTAATCACTCTCCTCCTGTATCCAACACTGCAAACCTAGTCTGACTTTCATACCTTTTTCTTCTATATATGAGAAAGTTATCGTTAGGATGAGAGGAATCCTAAGTAGCTGCCAACCCGGCGCCAAATATGGACGCATGGTCCAGCGTGCAAAATCCATGCTCCCTTATAAAAAGAGACATCCCGTTGGAATTCGAATATCCACCGAGGCACTGATCCAGAGGTGTAATGAGCTTTTTTTCAAATCTAATTTACGATTGACATGAGTTTTTGGGCCTGGAAATAATATAATTGTTAATAGTGTGTTTTATTTAACTTTTTTTATTCTTGGTGCTATTATCGTGCTTTCAGATTTCTAGTAAAAATATAAAACAGCTTTTATTTCCGTGCCAGCGCAAGCTTAAAACTTACTATGTGTAAACCAATCGCCAAGATACAGACACTTTTAAATTAACAACATCAAATGACTACTTTTATTGCATGAAATTTTCGCGGTTGAAGTCAAAGTGCGAGTTTCGCGGTATTTTAATTTCGCAAGAGAAAAATTGTATTTTGCTGTGGTTTTAGTGCATTTTTTTAATCAATTTTGATAAATCTGCCTTCACGCTCCGAATCTATAGGTTACAAAGGTCATGCACATCATCTGGCTGTTATTGTTTTAAAGTTGTACATGTAATCACAACAAATCAAAGAGTCAAAGTTGGACAATTAATACCCTACTTCCGTTTAGAAGGGAGAGTTCGCAATATTTAGCACTGCTCTATAAATAGGACATTTTACAACATTACATTGCACACATTACCCAAAATACAACAGTTGATTTGTTTAGTTTAGAGTGTGTCTGTCTCATTTTGATCGCTTCGTGAAGTGGTTTCTTTTTGATGTGGCGATCCTTGTAAAGTACCCTTCAAAAGAAGACAAGGAGCATCCGGTTTAGGCTATTACGCGTCACACTACGAACTGTCAATCATATTATCACTATTGTTGTGTTATTGTGGGATAAAGTGAGAACATGGTTGATTAACTTATTGCCTCTCGTGAGTCGTGAAATACTATTTCATTATCTTAAGTCTTTTTTAGTCGACTTTCTAATCAAGGCTTACCCCACAATCTTGAAAAAAAAACATCCCAGACCTTAAGAGAAAGAAATTGGCAGAAACTAGTAATTTGCAGGAGTTTGACCACAACCACCAAATCCACCAAATTAAAATTTCGTCAAAATTTCTTTCTATAAGCTTTGCTTTGTTTGGTTGTTCCAGAAAATAATTTGGCGAAATTGGATTTGGATTTGCGGAACTTGGCCGCGAAATTAAAATGCCGCGAAAACCGAAATGCAATTTTAAAAATTAAAAAAATGACCGCGAAATTTTCATGCAAAAAAGTAGTTTATGCAGGGTGGGATTCCTCCAAAAATTGACAAAGAATTGACCGAGAGATCATAAATAAAATTATGGAAAAAATCCCATAGGGTAAGTCAAAAGAAGTCAACAAGGGTATGGTATTTTCCAAGGGGTTTTATGAAATGCCCTTCCAATCTCATACCAGGGTACCCTCTGCGCTATTCGACATTTTTGTATGGCGCAGCGAGTTGTTGGGGGAACTCACGCAGCCAGTTCCAGGGCTTAATCGTGAGCCATATCAAAAACGTCAAAAGGCGCTCGATGAGCCCTGGGAACGAATTTGGCCCTTATCAACATCCTCCCTGCGGTTATAATTTTATTCTACAAGAAGGAATTTTTAAACAAACTTTAGAGCACATCTTTTACTTGAAATCACAAGAGTATTTAATGAGCTTAAATCAGATTAAAGACTCTTCTAAAACCACAAATTTCACTATCAAAAATTTCTTTCAAATTTTTGTATCAAATCTTAATTAAAACCATAGCATAAGAAAACCGTGGGAATGTTGACGGTATTGTTTTTGCCAGCTAATTTATGTTCTATCTGTGTCTTCACGTTATAAGAACTAAAATGTACGGTGGCCAAGAACTGCACAAATATTATTTCTCAATACTCAGGTTCTAAAAATACGCAAAAAAGTACGCATAAAAAGTACGTAAAAATTATAAAAAATACGCAAAAAATATAAAAGGTACGCAAAACTAATAAAAAAATACGCAAAAAATAAAAAATGCACAAATATTATTTGTCAATACTCAGGTTCTTAAAATACGCAAAAATTATAAAAAGTACGCAAAAAATATAAAAAGTACGCAAAAAATATAAAAAATACGCAAAAATTATAAAAAATACGCAAAAAATATAAAAAGTTTTTTTTTTTTGCGCTACATTCGAGAAGATATTTTTGGCGTACTTTTTATGTTTTTTGCGTACTTTTATTTTATATTTTTTGCGTACTTTTTATAATTTTTGCGTACTTTTTATATTTTTTTCGTATTTTTAAAACCTGAGTATTGAGAAATAATATTTGTGCAGTTCTCGGCCACCGTAACAATGATCTATTTTTGGATAAAATTTACGTACTTTTTTTCTTTTTTGGCGACAACGACTCTTTCATAATTGAAAATATTGGTATGGTTATATGGCTCCTATTGACATGCTGAACTAGACTTTTTGGTATTTGAGAAAAACAACACTCTGTTACCTATATCGTCTTTGTAAGAACTCAAATCAAAAAACAAACTTTGAACGATGATTGTATAGTTGTAAATCTAAAGCTCATTATATGAAATTTCCTGAGTATGATCTTGAAACATTCCTCTATTAGTTCCAGAAATAATTTTACAATAATATGATGAAGGCATTGAAGGCACTTTAGTTTTGTTCCACTTCTTTTCCTTGTGATATTCTGTTCTTCTTAAAGTTCTGCTCATTCCAGCCGCGGCTTTCTTATACCATGTTGAAACCAGACTATGAGGTGTGTAAAAACTTAAACAAAAATAGATACTACAACCTAGTGGGATATCTGTCTGTTACTTTAGGATTTTAGTTTTCCATGGCAACCGGTTAGTAAAAATAAAAGTTATTCAGATTCACTTCATTATTGTCAAGATAAATCACACGACCACTAAATCAAAACTAGCTGGCAAGCCAACGTCGCATGCCACTGGCGCGGAAAAAACACGGTTTTGTGTTTTTCGATGACGTTAGCATTTTTGTGTGATTCTTTTTAAGAAAACTCGATTCCCGCAATTGGAGATTCTATATCGTTCGTTAGTTCAGATTGAAAATGTGAAAATAGGAAGAAAATGGAGAAATTCAACAATTTTGAAAAGAAATTCTATAAAAAATTTTAAAAAATGCCTAATTTATACCCCTTTTTCGATTTTTAGGGCTCCAAAGGTGGTGAGTCTTTTTGAGTCACCCGGTAGAAAATGGCTTTTTTCAACACTTGTAATATTTTCACAACGAGGAAATAATTCACTACACATAAAAACTGCTATACTTGATGTAACAGTCAATTAATCAAGACATGGTTTAAAAGTGAGAGCTTGTCAAACGCTCATTCACCCGCAAATTATTTCAAAACAACTATTGATGCAATTCGTAATAAAAATTATTGACGTATTGATTCAAAACTTTGGTGTGACAAATGAACTTTGTGGTCAACTCTCATATTATCAAAGAAAACTAATAACTAAAAAATAAAGGTGAAAAATAAAATGTTAAAAAATAAGGGAAACAAATAAACATTTCAAAATTTTGAGTGTGTGTCATCAAATAATATTTTTCAGTGGAATGCGCTTAACAATAATAGGACAAAATATGTATCACTATGTACAGGGTCGTTTGAATATAACACATACAAGGTCATTTGCTATGTACAGGGGTGCTGATGTCATGTTATAAAATATATCATCAGTATAAGTTATAGGTCGTTATTATAGAAGCTACTACGGGTATAAATGGTTGGTTTAGATATTTCATGGATTATACGGATACAAAGTCAAAAGAGTTTAATTTTTTTCACAGAGATCCTGATGTAATGATATCGGTGATGTCATTCCAAAAAAACGAATCATCATGTTTTTCAGTTTTTCTTGTTGATGTCATATTTTTCAAATAATTCGAGAATTCATCTTCGATGGAAGAATTGAGTTGTTTCTCTTCTCCTTCCCCTTCGCTTTCGTTAGATTCGCTGCTCGAAGAAGAAAAATAATCCATGGTGGGTTGCTGCTGGTGCGTGAAGCTGTTCATGTTTGGTCGGTAGTGCAACGTCATCGATTCCGCATGATTCTTCGGTAATTCCGCAGTCTTTCCGCTTTGAATGTCACCCGGTAATTGTAGTTGATAGCCACAAGAAATGGAAGATGAATAACTTTGTTCAGAGCAAGATAATGGGCTTGAAGTGCTGCAACGAGAAGATGGACTTTCGCACCTTGAATCGTTGGCAACACTGGCTACAATATTTTTGTTTCGATTTTGTTGAAAAGCACTTCGTAGATAACCATAACTTTTCAAGTTTTGCGAAAGATTGTCTGTTTGAGACATTTGTTCATTAATAATGTTGTTAACGTCAAACAGAGTATTATGAAGGGCTGCGGCTACCTCTGGTGAAATCATTCGGTGGTTGCGTCTCTCCTTACGTCTTTTTGGTGCGTAGCGGTAGTTTGGATAAGTTCTCATGTGAACAACACGTAAGCGTTCCGCTTGTTCCACGTAAGGCCGCTTGTCTTTGGTTGTCATCGAGTTCCAAATCTTTCCTAATAATTTGCTGATCTCAGCATTATGCATGTTGGGGTTTTTACTGGCATATTTTTTGCGCATGATTTTGGCCCATAGGAGAAAAGAGTTCATGGGACGTTTGACCTCGTCTTCATCCGTTTCTTGCAGTGACGTCATCAATGCAGAATGTGAGGTGTGGTGATCCTGAAAAATTGACGTGAAATTGATGTTGTTGATATTGTTGTTGGTGAAACAATCGTCTCCTGATGTGGAAGAGGCCTTATCTCCTGCTTCGTTCAGTTGATGTGATTGAGGAGCAAAGGTCTTTTTTTGATGTACTTCAGAAGGATGGTAGTGAAACAAGAAGCCATTTGACATAGTCATTTTCTTTGTTTGTTTATTTATTTGTTGTTGGCTAAAACATAGTATTAAATAATATTGATATCAAAGTGAAAACGTTAGATAGGACATAGATCAAAAGCTGGGCAAACAAAATGTTGTTGATTGCTTTGAAAGATGTTTATAAGTAACATAATATCATTGGATGACACATATCTGGTGGAAGAGGTAGGCTATGTATGACCAATTAGTTTGCTAAGGATAGCGAAACAGAGATGCAGGTTAGTTAAGGTGAGTACTAGTTAAAGAGGTAAAAGAAAAACATCAAAACATTGCATCTAAAATGTTGAAGACAGCTCTGAAGTACAATTCGACCAAGCAAGCGATAACGAAGTAAACATACATCATCCAAGATATAGTGTTGTCAACAGATAAACATGATTATGACTGAGCTCGTGATAGATAGATGGTGCCCTTTTATACGAGACCAGTGTGACAAAACGAGCTCTCGACCCCGTTGTAATCGTTAGTGTATTAAAAGGTGAAGTGTATTTCAAAAAATAGAAAAAAATAAACAAATAATACGAAAAGAGAAGGAAAATTTTACAATCTCTAGTCTAGATTGTGGTTTTGCCAGCCATAAACATTAGATTGAAGAGCGTGTGTAGCTTTTCTCAGTTAGTCAGACACAATAGCAAAAGCACTCAACAGAAAAAAATCAACAAAACAGTATTGCAGCGAGCGGCTTGGTCGTCGTCTATATATGGATGCATTAAGACAAGTAGAGGTCTCAGGGTTCAAAAGCAGTTCTTTATATACTGAAGTATTTTCGAGAAGGATTTGTTTTGGTAAAGTATATCCGTTTTGACATCTCATCGTCAATGTTGAGGGAAATAGCGATATTTCTTGACAAAAAAGTTCTCATTTGTGAGAGATGCCAACAAATTTACACTTCTTTATAAACTCTGTGACGTCATATAAATATATATTTTTTTATTGACAAGGGGTTGCTAAAATGCAACGTCGTTCGCCGGATATTAAATGTCGAAAAGAATTCAAAAATGTCCAGGAAATCAAATCTTTTGCATCGCCTATGACTGTATTGATAAACAGAAACTTTTTGTTTTAATTAGTACGTCAGTGAAAGAATTTCATAGCAGTCCCCCCGTCTCTAAAATCATTTAGTAGGCTTGTCGGTTCATTCAATTCTATTCCCAGGGGGTAAAGAAATCCAACAAAAAGCAACCTACGCTTTGTAACAATTTGTTTCAAAATATTTTTCATTTTCGACGTCCTGTGTGAAATAGATGAGCAGGAACTGTATTGGTCCATCGTGCATTTTGGTTGTTTTGAAATTGAACTCTGTTACATTATTATTTCGTTTTCCGAAACATCAAAAATTGCATTATTATCGGATAGCCGGTCAAGATCAACAAGATCGATAAGAATTGTCCACTTAGACTACATAGAACGCGTCCTGAAACGGTGGGTTTTCTGCTGATGACTTTTAGAAAGAATGTAAAAAAAGCTTTCTAGCAGTACAAAATCCTGCATGGTCGTTTGAAGTTTAGATTATCATCTTTTCTAAAACACTCCGGAATCTAAGGCTTCTCTGATTCTTTGTAAAAAAAAACATCCCCAGGATCGAAATTCGAAACAGTAGTATATAAGAAAGTTCTCGAAATATTATGCATTACAAAAAGTGTTTGAAAAGCAGTACTCGTCATTGAAGATATTTCTTTAATCAAAAAACGTTCAATTGCATAGTTTCACTTTAAATTATTTTTGCGAAGAAAAGGCTTCAGAGACAGACACGTACGAGTATTAGATTATTACACAAGATAAATATTGCATAATCTCAAACTATTTATGGAGATAATCCCTGACGACTAAAATAAGTTTGATATTTTTCTATTCATAGATCAACAGAAATTTGACTAATTTACCACCCACCCATCCACCTCAATACAAGACATTCAGTTGAAAAATGTTGTTGACAAAATGTCATACTTGGGAGTGGCAACCTTAATTTTCGAGGTCCAAAAAAATATTGAAAATATTGCATTTTCTTTAGACTGGAACCGTTTATGACGTAATTTAATTCGATACGGCAAGATTCATCAGCGGGAGTAGTTTGTGGGAATTCTTACTTTTTATCTGTTATTATTCTAGCCGTCTAGATGCTAGACTACATTTTTGTGGGAATTAATTTTCGCGGTTTGGTCCGATTCTGAATTTTTGCGCTAGATGAAATTATCGTGGTCGGCCCACACAAGACTAAAAATTTGAGATGATTATGATGATGTTGTGATTTTAAACTGATTAAATGGATTTATTGAAAGGAAAACTTACTAAATTTATTTTGACGAATCAATAACCTGGCGGGAACTGCTTTTGGCGAATATTGCATTTTTCAATTCTAAATAAACGAATTCTTTTCATAAATCATAAATCTTTAAGTGAGTGTAAATTTTGGCAAATCTTGAGGTCACCTTTCGGCTTTTCCTAGTTTCTAAATTGGGGATTTTTTACTGACCACAAAACTTTCGACTTGTCAATCACATCAGTATGAATTTATTTCATAATTTGTCCATTTGATGATGTTTATTTGGTTGGTTTGTTAGCAACATTAAGCACTTCGATTCAACTTTTGAAATTTTGGGTGAGATTGCAAAATAATTTCATTCAGAAGTGAGAAATGAAAACTAAATTGTGACGTAAACTCTAGCGGTTCTGACAAGGTGGCAATGTAGTCATCACGAATGAATAGATTTGCGATTCAAATTATTTTGAGTGTGTAATGAAGTTACCCAACGGTAACAACATCAACTTGTCATAACATGTCGCTTCAAATGACACCCACTTTAAGTTTGAGAGAAAAGTTTGAATGTAAGATCTATAAGCCAAGCCATTCTTTTTACTGGAACATATTTAAACAAAAAATACCCCCGGTAAGAATAAATGAAAAATGGTCGAATTAAAGGAACACTTCCATATCACGGATGCTTTCTCACTAGAATAAGTTCTCCGTGGAAATCTCTCTTAAAAATGCGTCCCTATATTCAAAAGGTCCATCCTCATTGAAAACTATGGACATTTTAGTATACGCTTAAACAATGTTGATCCACTAAAACCCTCGTCAATTTTTCGAAAAAAAACTATAGAATTTCGTATTTTCAGTGGAAGTTATTCCGATTTTTATATTCTCATTGGGTTTTATGTAACTCGATTCAATTCTTATCCATATTTTACGAGCAGATCATTTACTACACATTTTGACTTTATTGCACTGCATGAAAACTTTAGCGGTTTCGCGGTCAAATTTGTAAAACCACTATTCGAATAATTAAATCACAGCAAAATACACATTGTTTCCCTTAAATCGCGAAATTAAAATGCCGCGAAATGCTATTTTATGAATCAGCCAAGGCGTTCTGCTTTCGTTGAAGGCTGAAGCAATAGAAGAAATTTGAATTGACGTCAATGCAATGATTTCAATATTAGGACATATTTGAGGTCAATACACGCTTACTAGAATATGTAGATTTAGAACGCCATGGAATTAGCCTATAATCGAAAGCTAAAAGCCGATCTTGAACTTCACAAGACACGGTGCTCGTTTCTGATTAGTACAAAATGTACATCTTTTCACCATTGGCTTGCTTGATCTTGGACACTCGCATACATGAAGTAAACACTTACGAAAAAATAGCTTTTACTGCGGTTGGAATGGCATCTGAAGATGTCCTTCAGAGAAATCAACAAACTTTCAGACAGCTAAACACACGATGTGATAAACGTGAAAATAAACACGTCTTCCATCCTCTGTCAGCCATAGGTGTCCTTCCAAGTTATGCAACCTTAAATCAAAATTGGAACCAACGTTGATGAAAGTTTCAAATTTGATCTTTTTAAAGAAATTTTGACCGTTTTATTTGACCAATAAGTGAATGAAAATGCAAGAAAACTTGATTCAGTTAAACTAGCTCCTGCCCTCTAGTAAACAGAATTGAAACAGTCGTGATTTGAAGCCACGTCACTGAGCAGTTTGCTCTCAGCTATCCAACGAGCTATAAACCAACCTCTATTACCTTCTCTGGTTCATGAGATATTATTGATGTTTAAAGTTTATCAAAAAATGGCACTTGTTGGTCACGTGATGTCACATGATGTAATGTAACTAAAAATTACTTACTAAAAGCACACTTCAAAAGAGAAGGTAAAGAAAAACAGGAAAGTGATAAGTCTAGACGTGTCGTTGAAGGAGTAAGTGAAAGGAGATCTTCTTAATGTGAGGCGGGGATAGTGAGAGAGTATCACGAAGTTTATTTTGGTTCCAAAAGGTATATTTTTTCCATCACGAGACAAAGAAAAGTTAACATCGCTCACTTTTGTAAACACCTTTCCGTAAACATACTTCGCCGACTTTCTGTTCCAATCTACAAAAATGAATACAAGTTTAGATATCAATAAAAATCTTTGTAAGTGGTTAAAATAATACACCAATTTGAATGAAGAAAATATTGAATATCATCAAAATCACATACCTTATCGGACAAAACAATGTCGGACTATAAATTATTCGTCGGACTAAATAATTTTCGTCACCCACAAATATTTTCGTCACCTTTGTCCGACATTTTTTTTGTCCGATAAGGTAATCAAAAAAAATTAAAACAAGACTGGAGGGAGCTTACCGATATCTTTTTCCCAGTCTGCAATTTCCGCTCGAGGTTTGGCAATAACTTAATATATCCTATTTCTTAATGACGTCGTGCGAAAGGCGATTTTGGGGAGGGCAAACGTATAAACTTTCACATTTGGCGCAACGGAAAGTCATGTGATATACTTTTCAACCAATAAGATTTAATCATTTCGAGGGGAAAACAAACACTATGGTTTAACTCACTAAAAGATTTTG
>JAUJPO010062958.1:0-12907 GCA_032270745.1 Tiaropsis multicirrata | reverse complement strand
TCGCGAGATTGGTTCATTATTTTTTTCTGATTTTTTACACAAAGTTGGGTATTTGGATACCTACAAATGCGACAGAACCCAATTGCTGATTCTGGCTGAAAACAGCCTTAAAAAAGTTTTAGAAACTATTTTAAAAGATATTTTGACCTTTGACCTAAACGTGGCACTTTTTGACATTAATTAATTTTTGTTTTGTTTTGATCGAAGATAAAAATTGTTAACCCGTTAAAATCAGGTTTACCGATTTTTTTTATTTCTTATTTCTTATTTTCCCTTTGGTTACTTTATCTTTCTGAGATTGATCTTTATCTGACCTTCACTGTTAAGGTAGGTCCATTCAGCATGTGGCTTGTTCTCTCTTATGTTTATGCAGAAATAGCAGAAATAAAGAAGGAAGGAAGGAAGATTTAATTAATTAACTTTTTTCTTCTCTTCAGCAAAAAGAACAACGATGCATTGAAACTCATTCTGTCAACTCCACCATATAATGCAAGTGATAAAGAAAAGGTTACACAATTTTTTACAATTCCTTCAAAATACTTTTATTATGGGGGAGGGTAATATCAAGCCTCAGAGATACATAGTTATTTAGTAAGGGGACAAGGAGAGCCTCTTGTAGTGCCAAGATTCCAAGATTCCAAGATTCTGCCTAGCAGAATAGATTTTACATTCCAATTTCGTCCTAAATTTGTCGATTCTTTTATTAAGGTTCTCAGTTTTGATCAAGGTTGACCTTATGAAAATAAGTTTTAAGATTAGATGAAAACAATAATTATGTCAAAATATTTTAGGATATCAGCCTTTAAGAAGCTTTTGAAGAACAGGCAAAAATAATTATTTGATTTATTTGATTTGAAGGCCAACCAATAAAAACTTCTTCATTACCAGGTGATGAAAAAAAAAGTGGCGAGTGGCCGTAATGTTTTCTAGGATGTGATGGTGTTTAAGTTCAAATACTATAATTTTCTTTGTTAAAGATGTTTGTTTGTTTGCTTTTTTTTTTTATTCTCTTACCCGTTCTTAAGTTCATTGAAATCTTTTGTGGGCGGGTGACCTAAGGTTGGGCCTTGTTTTGATCAATAAAAAGTTTTGACGGGATAAATTTTGGCGAATTTGGTGGTTTTGTCAAAAATTCCCACCAAATTAAACTTTGTAAAAGTGTTTTTTGCTGTTTTTACACCATTTTAAGACTAAAAACCGTCAAAATAAATTCCCACCAAATTTGGTTTTTTTTGCCATCCGCCAAATTAAATCTCTGCCAAATTCGCCAAAGATTTGTTACAATTACCTTATTCTTTGTATACTTCCAGAAAAGAATATTGGCTCTGCTTGTCCGTGTCCTTTCGCAATACAAATCTTCAGATGTCGAAAGTGCAGTGAAATCACTTGGAACAGCTGAACAAGACTCTCTATTGAAGTTCATCTATAAAGGTTTCAGTGAGCCAAGTGATAGCTCTTGTGGATCACTCTTATCCTGGCACGAAAAGGTTTGTGGCCGTTTTATCTTTGTTCTATATTGAATCCTCGTTAAATAAGAATACATCCTTTTCCAGGGATGTTTCTTTCGAAATAGCAATAATTGTCAGAATCAAATTTTTTTCTTTCAATTTTTTAATTTTAAAGGATAGTTATTAGGATTTTCTCTTTTTTTTTTACTTTATAATTTACCGTTCAAATCGGTAAACGACAATTTTCGCTGACGACCCAAGAGCCTAAGAAATAAAATTTAATCTCCGCTCCATAAGTGTAGACTTGAAGATACAATGGCATTCTAACATCGATCAAAAAACTGAAACTCTATCTAAAGTTGCTCATTTTTCTCTTTGTTTCTTTTTTCAGGTTGTCGCAGTGACTGGTAATGGAGGGATCATGAGAGTTTTAACCGATCGTAAATCCATTTAAAATTGTTTTCACGGGTAGATGAAAAGATCTAATTCTAAATATTGCATTTTACCACACTTAATTTAATTTTTTTGATCAGTAATTTAATATGATGGCTACAGGGTAGAAACCCTGTTTGATTTACTCTCCAAAAATCAAATTTTTTTTATTTTTACTTTATGTAATTCTCAGCCTTTTCTATCCCAATTTTAGCACTTATACATGGTTCAATTGTTTTGTTCAACTCAATTCTACGATTTTGTATCGAAATGTAATTATTTTTCAGGCTCAAAGTGGCTTGACTTCTAAGGGTTTTCTTTGATTTTATTTTTGTTTCAATTTCTTTTGTACATTTTAATATGTAGACAAAACAATTTTGTAAGAATTTTTGTTTCTCTTCAAAATTTCTACTGTGCCCTACTTCTTTTTGGTTTCTTCCCCTTCTACTTGTTCGAGAAAAACCACTTTCGATAAAATGTTAGTACATGCTGGATTTTCTCTTGACTTTCTTAAAAACTGATTATACATACTAAACAAAACATAAAACATATATTTACACATAAAAAACCAACTAATTATTTTTTCACATTAAATCTCCCAAACTAACACCCTTTAGGCATGTAGGAGATATAAAAAGATACCAATCTAAAACGATGGACTACAAAATAAATACTAATTAATATAAGATTCTAAACACTACATACAAGGGACAAAATTCTAAAAAGAAGAAAAGAAAGATGCACAAAAAAGACTACACTATTTTTATAAGAACAATTTTATAAGAAAAAATGGCCAAAAAATAAGAACAATTTACGAACAGTTCTAAGGCTCAAGATTTTTCAAAAAAGTATTTTTTCTCTATTACCTTATAGGACCTTGGCTAGAAAATTTCTTGCTCAAAAAGTATTTTTTCCCACCAAAAAGTAAGAACAAAATAAGAACAATTTGTGGCTAAAAGTGCAAAAAAATAAGAACAGTTTGAGCGTAAACTTACTGGTTCTTATAAAAGAAAGAGCGCATAGAAGGAAAATTTATTTGTTCCTTTCAAAGATTAATAGTTTATAAATCAGCAATCTTTTCCACACATGAAATTAGTAAAAAATCTGACCATTTCCTTCTCGAATCTTCTTCTTTCTGATGCTAACTTTTTGGCTGCTTTGCGTTTTAGATGTTTGTTGCCAACATTACTCTTCTTTTTCCCATTCTCAGCATCTTGTAATTTTTCTTCTACAATTAAGCTACCATCTTTGTTTTGCTTTGTAACGATCATAGCTTCGGCCATACCAGCCATAGCGTCATGGAAACCCGACACGTCGTGTTCTAAATCCGTCATTTGTGCCACTATGTTTGGTGTCGCGTTGGATTCTACATTATGTGAATGTTGTTCAGTGTTTGCTTGTTGTGCTAAGTACTGTTGTTGTGCTTGATATGCATAATATTGAGGATATTGTGATCTTAAGTAGCCCTGGTATTGCTGTGATAAACCTAAAGTTAGATAGAAAAACGTGACATGAGAGAGTTGTATGTGCTAGTCTGGTCTGACGAATCAACACCAGGTCATATCGAGGTTGAGGGTCTCTTTCTGGTTACAAGATGAATCGTTCTAACTTGTAACTTTTAAATTTCACAAAGGTTCAAGAAAGAAATTTAACTGGGAACTTTATGGGGAAAGAAAATGTCAAATAATTTAATAATTAAGTAATTCTTTAGAATCTTATAATTTTTGTCGAATATGTGTTATATATTATAAATTGGTTAATATACAATTATATATGCTTTATTAATATTTCTATAACAACAATTAGAAAGCATACTCAATATTATACGTTCTATTTATAATACGGGTTGTCAAATTTGGCTGAACGCCAAGCTGTTTCAATTAGATGTTTAATGTTCATCCTTTACTACTTGTCAGGGTGTAATAACAACCAGGCTAAAAAGGTCTTCTGAGTTTGAGATTGGATTTGGACTTGAATTCCTGTTTAATGACCTCCTCACGCATTTTCCATATGTCTACAATCTCAATGTCAATTTAATAGCGAGCATATTTTGATATTTCTTAACAGTCATTGCCACATATATAATCTGTGAAATAACTGACCAACTTCTGTTCTAAATCACTCTGACTGAGGAGAGCACGTTTGTAATTTTCTTCGAAGGTCTTCTTATCTTTCTTCTTCCCTTTGATTTCAGTTTTCTTTGCACTTATACCTGGTTTATCAACATTACCTTCGAGAGTCTCAATAATGTTCAAACCACCAGTTTTCAATTTCGTAATCAATGCTTCTTTTGTGTTATCTATGGCGTCGTAGAAACCGTTCGGATCATTATCAATTTCTTGTAAAATAGACTGGTTTCCACTCGCGTCTGTTGAAACCTTTTCTGATTTTTTATTTATCTTCCCAGTATTTGAAACTGATGTGTCTTTTGTTTGTTTGGATGCAGCTTCCTTTAGTGCAATGTTTATCCTTTTTGTCAAATCGGGTTGATTTTGTGCCTGGTAATAGTTCGAAGCGTAATAAGGGTATTGTTGATAACCTCCATAATATTGTGCATACGGTGTTGCTGCCATTGAATAAGGGAGATAATTTTGATTTGCATTTGTGGGTGCTTTATCTCCTTCATTTACCGATCTACGATTCATGCGTAAACCATTGATTTGATCCTCAACCAAGTCGTTGTTTTTGTTGTTTTCAAGACTGGGGAAGAATGATTTCAGGGCTTTTTGTGCTAACTGGATGGCGCTTCTTGATGTTGATTGGATGAAACTTTTAAAGCTTCTTGGATCGCGTGGTTCCGATTGCGTCCGATAGATCACTTCACTGTCTGTAAAAGGAAATGAAAAAGAAGTTTCATATTGATTAGGAGTTTGACTTATTGATAAAGTAGAAGAGATCAGTGAAAGTATAAAGAGAGTTTAGTATATTTTTCGTTATGTCAACAAAAGAGTTAAATATCAGTATAAGTTTTTGGTTATGATTGGTAAAAGAAAGTCAGCCAGTAAAAGCGTGAATTGAACACTTACCAAAGCTCTTCTTAGCTGTTTTTCGTTCGCAAACTCGTTTCGTTAACGTCGTTGCTGATTTCTGTTCATTCTGTGTCCTAACAAATCTTAATGTTTGTTTTGTTGTTTTCTGTTCATTCTGTTGCCTTCTAATGTTGCTGTCGACGTAGCAGTTCTGTATGTTTTGTTATCTTTCAAATGTCGTTAACGTTTTGTCATCGTGTTACATCTATCTGTGAAAGTCTTAGCTTCATTAGGTCACGGCCGGGGTGGGTACTAGGGTTGAGGGGTGACAAGTATGTGCGGATACCAGACCCCTTAAACCGTTAGAGTAGAAAGACTCATTTTCCCACAATAATCGAAAATTTCGACCCTTTGGCTGATTTTTCCAAAAATCGGACCCTTAGACGTTTTGTTTTTGCGACCCTAAGAGAGACTTTGGAAGACTGAAAACCCCAACCATTAAGGTCCGCACATACGCAGCAACCATTTTTGCCTAAGTACGGGGGTACGGCTAGCTGTTAAGAACTCAATATTTCAGACTAAAACAAAATCTAGCGAACTTCTCACCCTTTTCTTTACTTTACGAAAAAAGCTAAAACAAAGATTACATCAGCTAATAAAGTCTTTCTACCAAAAATGAAGCTCAATTTTAAGATATTGGGACAGAAGCCATTTCGAAATGTACAATTTATTTCTAGAACAGCCATTGTTATTTTATACTTCTCGAGGATTAAGCTTTTTTAAGCTTTGAATTTAAATTTTGGAGAAAAGTAGAAAAGCTATGAATGTAAACTTTTTCATTGGAAAGCAGAAGGGTTTTACTATATGCGTATTAATTTTCGCGAATTCGGAAATTTTTTGTAACTAACAATTTAGCAAAAGAAAGTTGTCAAAAACATGCAACTTTGGTAAAATATAACCATTTTTAGGATCATTCGCGAAATTAAATTAACTATTTTAACTAAATTAACTTCTCTTTTTTTATGAAACACCCGATGATTTCAATCTGAAAGCAGATCAAGACTATTCTGTGCGCACCGCACTCACTCAATCTGCTCTAAAGAGATGCGGTGAAATCATCGGTGTTTACAGCGCAGCTGCCCGTGAGTGGAGCGGGAGATCTGTTTTGAGATTAAACTTGTCCCTACTCAAAATTTATGTAAAAATAAAATAAACGAAAATTCTTACCATCGTTATACGGCCGTGCTAAAACTCCAACACATAAGGACGTGAAGACAAACCAAGTCCTCCAACTTGCCATTTTCGAATTAAAACAGATACAAAAAGATACAGCTCTAAATGCTTAAATTTCTAAAAGTGGTTTAATTCTTCACAGCATTTAAGATTGAAGTATCACAGCATCACTGATGCGGTTTCGTTTTCACAAAAATTCACTTTCTTAAAGCACGTTCGAATCTTTCGAACTCATAGATTCAATGTTTCGCTTGAGTGAATACAAATATGTTATGCATGATTAATTATGCGACATTCAAAAGATTTTTTAAATAGATTCTTTTTCTGTATTTTGTTAAATCGAACCCTGATTGAAAAGAAATTGAAGGAACAAAAAAGAGAGAAAAATCTCAGACAATTTAGATCTGCGTATCCAGGTGTTCATTCTGATTTAAACACGCTCACTTTTCAGACAACAAATTTGCTCTAGTATTTATACTGCACAAACATAACGCTCTGTATGCCATAACAAGGCAAGGGTGAACTTCCTTAAAATGATGTTCGAGAGAAAGAACATGGCATAAAATGAATGAATAAAATAGTAAAAGTTATTTCAAAAAAATTAAAATATTATAAATTGACCATATCGTCAGAATAATAAAATTTACAAAGCAAGAAGAAAATATACCTCCTACAGAAACCCTAACATTCAAAAAATGATATTTCTTGCTATTGGATGCTCGTATTGTATTTACTCATTCTTAACGGTTTATTACTAAACAGAAAATGCGGAAAATGAAAAAGAGGAACGAAAGGGAGTTTTTTAACGGCTAAAAACAACTTTTTGTCTTTTAACCACTATCAGATTTCTCCCTGTTGAAGTAGAATAGAGTGATATGTGGTTTTTATAACAAGACTCGTCCTCGATGCCTCAATCCTCAGTTCATTTCATTTCATTTCATTTTGTTCAATTCTTTTTGTATGCTGACTCGTCCATAATCATGAAATTGTCACTAGATACCCTCTTGTTTTAGTCGCTCAGGAAGATTATAAATAGTCAACAGTTTCACTGATCGTAAAAATCATTCCCCTCATCAGCGCGTGGATCAGTCACGTGGTAATTATTATGTTCGACTTCCTCTTGTTTAATTTCCCCGTCTTCAGCCGACCGATACGGAAACTCGTTATCAAAATGATTCTTTTCGCCATTAGGCCCATTAGCGGTGTCCCCATTTTCCTCCTCGCGCTTCTCGTCGCGCTTCTCGTCACGATCGCGTCGTCGGTCGCGGCTCTGATCTCGACTCTGGTCACGGTCATCCCGACTCTGGTCGCGACTATCACCGCGGTCACGTCTTTCGCCGCGGTCGCCTCGATCACGGTCACCTTTTTCTCGATCACGGTCGCTCCTTTCCCTGTCTCGATCGCCCCTGTCTCGATCGCCCCTTTCTCTGTCTCGATCACCTCGGTCACGTTCACTTCTATCACGATCTCTTTCCTTGTCTCGGTCACCTCGATCGCCTCGATCCCGTCGTCTTTCTCGATCTCTGAAAATTTATCGTAACATAAAAAGGGTTTATAAACATTAAAATACGAAGGGGTGATAGAGCGGTGGCTTTGATTAAAGTTCCTTAAAGAACCAAAAAAAATCAAAAAATATTCCGTCTATAAACTACAAAGCAAAGGAGTCTGAATTTTTACCGACACAAAATTTTTGGGATCTTTAGCAAAAGAATATTCTAGTTTTCTTACTTGTCTCTATCTCTGCGCTCTCTAGGTGATCGACTTCTTCTACGTTTTTCATCTCGATCTTTATCACGTCGGTCACTTTTCTCTTCTCGTTCTCTGTCATGTTCGCGATCCTCGCCACGTTCACGTTCTTTCCTATAAAAAGATATTGGAAATTTCATGAATGGCCAACAAACAATAGCATAATTAATTGAAGGGTATATAAAAATAATATGAGTCAAACCTCTCACAGTTGTAGAGCTCCGTGGTTTCCAAAATTTAGATATTTATTTTTTTAAACCAACCATCTCTAATCTCAAAAGCCAAATTAAAAATTTACGTTTCTTAACTTTCAAGGTCAAAACCTCTTTAAAACAAGTCTTGTGCATAACTTTGCTATCAAAATGAAGAATGAAGTTAAAAATGAAGAATGAAGTTAAAAATGAAGAATGAAGTTAAAAATGAAGATTTTAAGTTGGAATTAGAGTTTGCAGATAATCCGACGTTGGCACTTTAAAAGGGTTAAAAAGAAAAAGCAGTGGGTATAATGCTAAAAATAAAATTCAATAAGTAATAAAATCATGCCTAATTTAAAAGACCTAAAAAATTAAGCTTAAGTAGGTAATTTAATTTGATGAACTTATTAACGAAACTCCAATCAAAAGCGGATATTATCTAAGCTTCATGTACTCAAACACACATATGCTTGCAAGATACCGATCCCCTTAAGTATTGAATCAATCTACTCACCCTTCGTATTGATCGACGCGACCTGAATGACGAACGTTATCTTCCGGTCCACCACGCCTTGTTCCGCCAAGTCCTCCACCTGATAGTAAATAAAATACGAAATATATTACAAAGAATTTCTACTAATGTTATTGCTTTCCCCAATATCGAATTGGGAAAATCAAAAGGGACATATTTAAGAAGCTTTTTTTGAAATGTTATGAACAAAACGCATTACTTTTAAAGTTTTAGAGAATTGAAAATGGTTTCAATTTCGTGGGAAAAACTCTCGCAAATTTGAACCTTTTTGAAAAGTTTAACCCTTTAACACCGCAGTGTTTTAGAAAAAAGTGAAAAAATTAAATTCAAACTTCAAATGGCCGTTAAAACTTGCAGCATGGGAGATAGACAAAGATTTTGGTACCATTAGAAAGCTCTATTCATATTCTTTCGGTTTATACTTTAAAGGAAGAAACTTTCGCGAGTTCGCAATTTTTCGACATAATCGCGAAAGTAAGTTCCCGCGAAAAATGCTGAACGTCTTCATTCGCGAAAGTTAATTCCCTTTATTTTTCGAGAGATTTACACTACAAGAACCTATAGCAAGCTTTGATGAAGGGTATCTACTTTGACATCGTAAGTAACTAAAGATGGAGAGGCATAAAAGTGACCAAATCATGGAAAAATGATTTTCAAATTGCCTTTTTCGCGAAAGTTAATTCTCGCGAAACATAGTCAAATGGTCCAATCGCGAAAGTTTCTTCCGCGAAAGTTTCTTTCTTTAAAGTATGCCTTAAAATGGAGTGGTTTTGAGCTATAGTCAAATGACTTGGGTGCGGTCCAGAACGCACATATTTAAGTGTTTCTGAGTCCAAGGGTTAAAATCACTCATTCGCGAAAATTTTCGTATGTGCAAAAAAAAACAAAAAACACTACCATGCATTTAAAATCTAAAGAAACAATTCTTGAAGGCTCCAGTCTACCCAAAAGCTTAATGTGCAGACAGACAGACAAACATTCTCATATTCTAGAATATGAAGAAACTGAAGTCGAGAACTTGTTTCGACAAGAAATTTACACAGCAGGAAAATAGCATGTTGGAGAATATGTCAGTTAAAATACAAACCTAAACGACGAGGTCTCCAACTTTTGACGGTTCGCCCTCTTTCTACATCAACAACAATACGTCTTCCATCTATCTTTTTACCATCAGCATGCTTGTAAGCACCTACGAAGGAATAATCGTTAAAAATAATAATATATATTTACAATATCTCTAAAAAACTGCAATAGTGTTTGTTATTGTTTGCATTTTTTAAATATTCGGGCTAACAACAGGTGAAAATTATTTTTATCATCAAATGACATTTTAAAATAGAAAATTGTTCACCAATTATACATGTTTACAGACACACATAATGCTTGGTGTCCAACTTATGATAATAGTTGATCAAAAAGAAGAACTAATACAAATGAGATATTCAAATCTTTACCATTGACTTATAGTTGATCCTTTATTAACTGTATTTTTATTTATTTCTTGTTAGTTTACCATAGATTATCATCTAATTTACACCAACGAATGTATTTAAACTTTTTGAGAAGTAAGCAAACTTGGTGTAAATTTCATGCCTCTGAAAGTACGTAAAAATGCTGTCTAATCTAAACTAAACTAATCAACACTAATCGTTTCATGAAGGGTCGTCCATTTTTGAAGAAAAAGTTTTACTCACAGATATAGCCTTTGGTTGTTTGTGGTGATGTCCCATAGTGTGATATCATTCATTCATCAGCAATGTTCACAATATTCCGAAAGGACTTACCACCACCAAATATCCAAAAATTAATCTTAGAAATAACAAAGACGCCAAGAAATCCTTACCACTTACTACACTTACCATCTGAACACAGTTCAAAGAGCAAATCATACTAACAGCAAAGAAATTACAGAACATTTTAACGCATAGATTGATTTGCAGTTCAGTGAAAGCAAATTGGAAATAATTTACCTTGTGTAACACTGAGTCACCAGGGACTTACCAAATGATCAATATTAATCCAATATCAATTACTCTTGCGCACACAACTCACCTGGGACTTACCAAATACCGATTCCTCTTTCACACACAACTCACCTGGGACTTACTAAATACCAATTCCTCTCGCATACACAACTCACCTGGACTTACTAAATACCGATTCCTCTTTCACACACAACTCACCTGGGACTTACCAAATACCGATTCCTCTTTCACACACAACTCACCTGGGACTTACCAAATACCGATTCCTCTTGCAAAAACAACTCACCTGGGACTTACCAAATACCAATTCCTCTTGCAAAAACAACTCACCTGGGACTTACCAAATACCGTCAATACCAAACCCGTGAATACCAAAAATGCATGAAAGATTTAAAACCTTTTTACTTTACACGACCATAAAAATATACTGATGTGTTACTGAATATTTACGAAAGGTGCAGTGCATTTAATCAAACTAACCAAAATTTAGAGGTTAAACTACCAATTAAATACCTCAAGTTAACTTACAGTAATGAGTATCAATACCCTCAAGTTTGTAAATGGCCTTACACTGGTCAAAAACAAACACTTACCAACATCTATGATTCAAAAAGACTAGGGATCCAACTTAAAAATATTGAAGGACATGAAAGAGAAGAACAATCATCAGCAAAATACCAAGATTCAAAAAGGATACTTACATGCCCAAGAAAGAAATCTTACTCATTTCAAACCTACTTACCAAAACAAAGCAACATTATATCATAAAGAATATTGCAGGAGTAAAACCTCAAACTAATTAGAAGCTAAACTTACCAGGCTTACCAAACTCTTGTGCCAGAAGTATTGTAGTCTTATGACCAATACTTACCAAAACTGTTAACTTACCTAAGCTCAATATTGTTGATTCCTAACTACAATTTTTCTAGAGCAGTACTACCAGTGCCAAGCAGTTACAAAGATTTTTTAATAATTTAGATCAAGTCAAGAAAAAGATAAAAGAAAAGGAAACAAGAGAGAATCTTCAAAGGAGTATTAAAATTGTGAAAAGATAGATTATAGATTTGAGTTTTTTAAATTTTTTGGCTGGATTGGAGGTTGTTTTATACCCACCAATACCCACCATAGATTTCTAATGCCAAGTTTTCCTTTCGATTTGTCCACAAAGCTCTGACAATAAATAAAGAAAAATATTTAGTTTAGTCTTTGAACTTTTTTTCGGAGGACAAACCTATTGAAAATTTCATTTATCTTTTAAGTACTTGTTTGTGAAAATATTTTGAAAGTGTTAAACTCACTGTGCATGTCTCTTTCGTGTTCGAATTCCACAAATGCATATCCTCTTGGTTTTCTCTTGTTGTGGTTAAATACCATAGCAATCTAAAATCAAAGGCAAAAAGGTAAAGGGTTCAGTAAAAAAAACAATTTTTGATAGTTTGGCCAAATTTTATTAAAGAAAAAATATTAAAAGGCAAATAGGTGTTAGGATCAAATAACAAAGTATCAATCATACCATGAATATATCTAAGGGTTTTAAGTCAAACTTAAAGTGCTTGTAACAAAAGAATAAAATTTACATTTTTGACTGGACCATAATTTTCCATTTCCCTTCTTAGTTTGTTTTCTGAGGTTTCATATTTCTGAAAGAAAAATTGTATCAATTATCATTTACTCTTAAGCCAAAATATTAAAATCTGCTCATTCTTAATGAAAAGCTGGATCAAAATGTGAAAGCAATTATGTTGAAACTGTTGAAACAACTTTTTGGTCAAAAAACCATTACAAAAAGTCCCTCCACCAGGCCCTTATCCTGCTTTTTCATTTCCATTGCAACATTTCTTTTCGTTCTGAAGATACGAGGCTTTGTTTATATGTGGTTGAAAATCTAACATTTCGCCCTGGAAAACTAGCTGACAAATAGCCGGGACTGAAGGGGTTAAAAGCAGTAGTTTTCCCTTGAACATTGAATCTAAACATTGCAATATTTCCTCTAGGATTAAAACTAGAAGAATAATTAGGCTTATGTGCATTAAATTTGTCCTAAAATCCTAAGATTTAAGCTCATTTTTGGTCTGAGAGGTCTGCTATTTCTTCTGTAGCAATTTTCAACCCACAAGTTTTCATTTTCAGTCTTTCTGTTTTTTTCAGTCAGTAATCAATCAGAATTCTTCTTGTGCCTTTACGAGAAATGCACACAGAGAAATCTGTGTTTAGGTTCAAAGTATATACAAAAAAATACGAAGAGCAAAATATTGTGTTTTTGCTTAGTAAGCATTTTCAGAAACCTCAAATATTTGGGGGACCTAAGTCTTTGGGGGCTACTCAAAAAACCTCAGGTATTTGGGGGGACCTGATTTTTTGCCTGGGA
>JAUJPO010062947.1:0-12907 GCA_032270745.1 Tiaropsis multicirrata | reverse complement strand
GTACGCAAGTTCAAAATGTAAACAAAAGACAAAAACAAAAGACTTCCAGACCGGGGTTTTTATACTGACTATGGCCTGACGTAACGTAAATATTTCTCTATCTTACAAAAAAAGCTCTGTACACTTTGATAATTGGTTGCCTGGGAATGACACCCTAAAATAGAAAAAAATGAAATTTTGCTTTTTGCTAAGCATTTGTCACTAGGCTTTCGAGTGCTCACTGGGTTCGACCAATCAGTGCTCAGATCAAATACAAACTTTTTACCTCTGCCTCGTTATAATGCTGTTTCTTAATTTCTGTTTTTCTATATTTGATTATTTAAAGAGAGTTCGTTTATATTTTTTTAAGTAATGGAAAGTTTAAAACTTGTGAGAATTTAAATTATTTTTGTCTTGAATCGAACTGAATAGCATTTGAAGAAATTCTAGACTTTTAGGTGTTTAGAGAATTGAATTTTTTTCACCCTGGCTAAAAATTTATCCGCCCCCTTCTCCACCAGGTGTTTTAGATTGTTTCAAGAGTTTCTTTTTTTCTTATGATTTGTTCTTTATTTTCATTATAGATCTGATACAATTCAACATGTTGATGATATTGGTGCTGTTAGTGAATGTTTTCACGGCGGCTTCCGCTTTTGGTAAGTACTATATCGGACAAAACAATGTCGGAATAATTTTTCGCCGAACTAAATTATTCGTCGGACATAAGTTTCGTCACCCATAAATATTTTCGTCACTTTTGTCCAAAAAAAATGCAAATTTTAGCCTAAAAAACTTTTTTTGGAATTTTTGTTCCTATCGTTGGGCTAAATTATTCGTCGGACAAAATCACATTCGTCACCTCCAAAAAATTCAGTCACTTTTGTCCGACATCTTTTTGTCCAATAAGGTATGTATGAGTGCAGGACAGAATACCTCTCATAAAAACGGCACATGATTTTTTAAAGTAGTAGAAATAAATTTTATAAATCTGAATGTTACGACGTACGACCATTTCTCCCGGATGTCATTCCAGCAGACACGAAACGTTGTTCTAACGTCAGAACGTTAATTGGACGTTAACGTTAAAGAAACGTTAGTTGTCTGCTGGGAATATGTTGATTATCAGAGGCAGGTCTGTAATAGTACTAAATGTAAGCTGGGATGAAAAATTTCTGATTTTTATTCCTTTTGATACTAAAATTTAGAAACTCAATGTCAAGAACGTCAATTCATGTTTCCTGAAGATATATCTCAAGATACATTTATCACGAGATAAATAAAAGTCAAGTTAGTTATGGCAGCTCAGCGGCCCTGACTTTGTTAAAAAGGAACGCCCTCTGCCACGCCGCCCTGCCTGAAACGGGTGGCTTGAATTGGCCTAAAAAAAAGAAGAGACTTTCAGCTATCCAACGAGTTATAAATCAACTTCTTATTCCTTTTGGTTCAAGAGATATTGACGTTTAAAGTTTGTCCCACTCATTTTAACAAAAAGGTACCCAAAAAAAGGGCTCGGCACGGAAAGGATTAAGGAATGTTGTTATCCAATTCAAGATAGGTCCTTTGATCTAGCTAACCTTTTGCATAATCAGCGGTGAGGCACGGTGTCAAATGCCTTTGCAAAATCGAAATACAATCCACCACTTTACTTACCAGATGTGTTTTCGCAGCATTTATCAATGTAGGTCAAGAGTTGTGTAACTCCTTGATGCTCCTTTGTGAAGACGCTGCAAAACTGCTTTTGAAGAAGGATGTTGGCTTTTTCATAGTCTTCTCTGGATATAGTTCCTTTGTCTTTCCAGCTTTGGGAATCAATCTCCTTCATTGGGATAAACTGGTTCCTCAGCTCTAGTAGCTTTTCTTTGAAGATCTGCCACATATCCTCAACTGGCTTTTGACTCATTTCGTTGATCATGTCTTTAGACCATTCTTTGTTATCAAGATGTTGTTTCATTTTAACATAATCACCAGTTTCATATGCATATCGTCTATAGTTAAGTTTGCGTTGGGTGTAGCAGTCAAATGTAAACGTCAATATACTATGATCACTCTTCCCAAGGGGACTAAGGTACTTCAGATCGCTTACTTGATTTTTTTCATGTGTGAGTATTAGGTCTATCGTAGATGGATTGTCCGCCCCCTACATCTGGTTGGTACATCAACAGAGTCCCTGAGAGCATCTAAAAACTGTTCTTCTTTACTCTCCTCTGAATGTGGCGATGTCCAGTTTTCCCAGTTTATGGTTGGGAAATTCATATCACCCACAAGGCATTTAAGGGTGTATCTTTTCTCGGAGGCAATGGACTTGACCAGTTCGTTTAGTTTTTATTGTTATCTTCGGATTGATTGTTACTGGTAGGGCTCCGATAGAGGCATCCAAAAACAAGCATATCTCTTCCATTCGTCTCGCTTTCATTCTTTGTTTTGGCATCATTTAAAAGATCTTTGAATTCTTTTCTTTGGGTGGGGGTTAGATCCTCGCAGATGCTCATCCCTTTGTAGTCGTTGTTACCCTTTAGGACGTGGAGGTTGCCAAATATAGTATCTTTTTCTTCCTCGTCACTGTCAAAGGTGATAAGCAGTGGGCGTTTGCTGTTATCAGTTTTAGCTCCGAGTTTACCTTAGCACAAAGGTCTGTTTTGCTCTAATTTTAGCGATCCAGAATATATACTCCAGCAAGCTTTTTTTGTAAAAAAAGGGGGGAGGGAGTCTTGCAATGTTTAATTATTGACGAGGGAGAGTGTTGCTTTTGCTCATATTCCTTATTTGGGAGTCAACGCTCTCCCGTCAAAAATTTTAAGTACCTTCTTTATCTGCTTCTAATCTAGCATGTCCAAAACCCGGGACGATTTATAAAAAAATATTGCCGTGTGTGTTTTGAAACTTTTTGAAAAGTTTTAATTGTTTATGAAATGTCATCTCTTAATTACGTGTATTTTTGTCAAAAACAATTAACGTGAGTATCAATTTTTTATGTTGCATGTTTCATAAAAAGCTAAAAATAGTTTAACTTTTTATAAAACAATGTACCAAGAGAATTGACTTGGCTTTCTTTTCCAGAGGACAATAAAAATAAAATTTTACCAAAAACTATGAAAAACTCGTAATTTGAGCATGGCAATTTTCCTAATGAAAGCTTAGACCAAGGGAAGCATATTAGGATATGGTATAAGCGTGAGGATCTGGATCAAAGTTAAGAACATCTGAGCCTCAGACGAAATTTACTGGTTCTTACAAAATAAAAAGAGTATAACGACTTCTAAAGGTACCTCGTTAACCAACTTCCTTATTACTGCAACGAAAAATCAAAAGACATAAATAAATAAAAGTATAAGAATCGATTTCCGACGTTTCCATAACCTCAATGTTTCCTTAAATTTCCGACTAATATCAAAAAGTTCATTTGTTTTTTTTATGTCGACAGATGTCAGGATTTTGCTGTAGATCAAAGAATGCAGCAACACTTAATTTTTACTATTAGCACTGTGTTGCATGAAAAATGCCCCCACCCCAGCGGGACCAAAATATCATGCAATGATGTTAAATTTCATCAGTCTCAATCATGCATCACAAAAAATGACAAAATGACGCGTTAACTCGTATAATCCAGCATCACGCCATCACGAATTCTGTCAAGTCATTTTCACACCGGAAAGAAATCATGCCATCACGCAAACTAAGGGAAGATGACTTCTCTTGTTGTGCATTTCTAGGTGCTAGTCTCGTCGTAAAATAACCAAAAGAATACACTTTTAGGACTAAGTAGGACTGCAAATTGGAACTCCAAGTGTGAGATTTCATAAAGCAAACTTTGTTCTTGATCCACCCGGGGTAGGGGCGTACTGACCTACCGAACTTGCGGCCCTTAAGGGTAGGGTAGGGTAGGTAAGTCTTCCAAGGCTCTGAGAAAGCCCAGGTCAGCCCAGGTGTACTGTAAAGGTAGCAGACAAAAGAGGTCTTTTTACGTTTTTTCAACGTCAAATTTTTAACGTTAAAAAAACGTTAAACATTCCACTTTCAAATTTTTCTCGCAGGAAGTGATAAATACTTAATGATGCTTAATGGTTTGTATTAGTAAACTAGCCTCTTTAAAACAGGTTTAAAAACAGAATAAATTATAAAATGTAACGTTAATTTGTAACATATAGAAATATACAAAAATATTCTAGTATTTTACACAAAAATCTTATAAATTAGTTAATATAAAAATAAATCTTCAGGGCTTCGTTATTATGTACAGATTTCTTAGAAGTAAATAAACCTTTGGGCTTTGGATTCTTATAAGGCATACAACACACCCTAACTAATAGGACGTTTTCCAAGTTCGATTTATAAAGAAAGTTAATAAAATTCCCTATTGATTTTCTGTCTGAGAAGGGTCAAGTCAAGAAATTTTGTAGGTTTCTAAAAGGATATACAAAGACAGCGGCGGATAGAGAAGATGCTTAAAAATTGACTTCCATATAAGGAATATGAGCATGAGCATAAAAATACCAATCTTTGTCAAAGATTTTGAGCACCCTTCCGCATCCGCAACTGAAAGATCAGTAGAAAATAAGTCTAATAAGGAGGTAGAAAATATCATGAATATTAACCGACGGGTTTGAGTGGAAAAAGAAATCTGGCATGGATATCCAAGAGATATATACATTCTTTTGTTGTTTGAAAGGTATGTTGATATCCTTAAAGGCCTCCGCTAACCGGGCAACATGTTGGCCAACAAATTAGTTGAAAATGTTGGCCTGATTGCGCCCCACTTTATTACAGTTGTATGCTGAAAGAGATCATTACTTGAGGCTTTGATTTGAATTTCCCGATATTACAAGTGTATCAGTGCTCTGATATATCACACTTCTTCCCCTGCACTTTAATCTATAAGTCTATAAGGTTTTATACATTTGGGAACCATGAAAAAGATTTTTCATAAAACTTCATGGTTATTGATGCTTCAGTCTCGATCTGTGTTATCCCAGCAGACACGCACCCATGCCTAATGAGATTAGACTTTTTTGATTACCCAGCATGCACTAAGGAGACCCAGCATGCACACAACGTTATTTTAACATTGTTCCAACTTCCAAAAAACGTTCTGACGTTGAAACAACAACGTTCCGTGTCTGCTGGGTAAGAAGAGGCGCGCAAAGAACCCTCTTTGGGAGGAGGTTGAATGCGATAAGCTTTTTCATTTAGTAAGGAGACCAGAAACAACGTCTTCACATATTTTATGAAGTAAATTACCATCGTCTGCATTGCTTTTCAAATACAGTTCAGTGACCCAATCGTGGAAGTTTCCTCTACCTAAGGTAAACAGTGATTCCCCTAGTGACATAATATGCATTTCAACAATAGCTATTGAACCACGGTCATATAAACCATACTTTGTCGGATCAAACCGATACGAGTTTTTAAGAGTTGAATGCACGTTGCTTTCAAATTGAATTAATGTCTTTTTATCAACAAACCGTTTCAGTGTGTCCGAGCCATTCGGGCCAAGATCATGCGCTAGAAAGACCTTCTTTAGGTTATTTTCTTTCTTATGTTTCGATATGGCGTCACCAAGGTGCTTGATACAAGACCTGGCGGCTTGAACTCCCTTCCAGCGCAGATGTCGTTCTATACGAATATGGACTGCAATAAAAGGACGTTTTATAGTGTTTCTTATATAATGATATGCGATGTCGACTAGTCTTTTAGCATGTTGTATATCAGCCGGGTACAACGGCTCTGTAATCTGTGACGCTAATGGGAAATGTGTCCTTTTGGTGCCGTTCCCTTTCCAGAAGATTATAGCAGCACATTTAGTGTTTTGTAAAATGTCTTTCTCCAGTTGTTCAGGACTATGGATTTTCTCGGGGTCAACACAGACGTATTTTTTGACAGGCTTACCAAGAAATTTACCAATTCTAGATCTCTCGACAAAAGGACAGTCTGCATATCCAGTACGCTTAACTCTTGCCAGTGACTCTTGAACAGTTTTATCAGAGATTTTATACCATTTTTGTAGATTCTTTAGGATGTTTGAATCGTTGTATAGAAAATGAACAACTACGTCAATCTTTGCACACTCTCCTTTGAATTCGTCGTAAGAAACCATGTCGTTGTAACCGTGCTTCTGCAATTGGTCCTGAAATTTGACTCGGTCAAAATAATTTTCCAGTTTCGTGAACTTCACTTTTTCTTCCATTAATCTGGAGAAGGAGACTCCAGACGGAAGACCACTGAATCTTGAATTGTTTACAAAAGGTTCAACGAAACTTCGACCAGTTGAAGTTGCCAGAGATGCCAGTGACAACAGATTCTTGGTAGCCATTGAAAGTTGCTCAAAGTAACGGAAAGCAAAAAGGTACTTCTTTCCTCGCTTCTTTCCATAGCTGCTTTGGATATTGTCATTTTCGGAAGCAGCAGAATTGGGCAAGTTAATTCGTTTTTGTTGAAAAACGAGTTGCTTTTGTTGATGTTGATGTAACTTTTGCTTAATATTCGTTTGATCCATTTCAATACTACCATCCACAAACTCCTTTTTATCAATGAAAATAATTTCTTCACTTTTAACGACGCCATTATGTGGTTTTCGTTGGCCCCGAAAATTCAATTGAGTGTTCGTTTCTTCATTCTTCAACGAGGTTTCCTCGATTCCATCTCTCGACAGGCGAACGTTAAAATCGAAAACATACGTGCCATCGTTTTGGTTTTTCCTCCATCTATTAAACACGGCACGATTTGTTAATGCGAATAGCAGCAAAACATAGGTGAAAATAGCCCATAAAAGTATGTAGTATATCCGTTTGCCAGCCATCTCCGTAAGAGTCGATTACTAAGTGCTCAATTGATAACTTTATATTTTCCAGTTCTTGTTTTTGTGTGCTTCAAGCCGATTTCAAAATACCAAACATGTTGACGTATCGACTTATATACTCCACAACATAAATAATGCAAGTGTTGGTATTTGTATAATAAGGCTTGTTATGGTTAATTTGGAAATGCGTTCAAACTGTCTTATTTAAACAGGATGAAGGATCTTTTAATCGCTTCCTATCGGCTTTTCCGGTTTTCTTTTGTCATCTACAAAACATCAAATAAAAAAATTTGTGAAACATTTTAAGATGGCAATATGTAAAGACAAAAAGGGGAGAGAGAAGAAAGAAAGAAAAAAGATAATAGAACCCATCATTTGATGCCATTCAAGAGGTAATTAAAGGAAATCAACATCAGCATCAATTTCTCTTGATTGCTTTTCTTTTATAATAAGTAAATTCATTTTCCTAAAACTTTATTCTATATCAGTTTGGTCTATTACAGAGAACTGCAGCGCTGCGGAATACGACAGTCGCCCCAAAAACAATGCAGGTTTCAGTTCCCAACGTTGTTGAAAACAACAGCTCTGTATCAATTCGCTATCGGAATTCCGCAGCGGAAGTAGAAAATCTTCATTTAAAGATTGAAAAATCGAAATTAAAAAGTCCAGGACCAAAATATCTTATTTTATATGCGTCTAATCATAAAATAAAAATCTTTTTAATTGAAGACGAATTAGACTGCCGGTATTTTCAGCACCTGTTTGCGCTGTCATATTCCGCAGCGGTAAATTCTTCTTTTCTTTATTGAAGAACAATGAAAAGCTGATAATGAAAATGCTAGGGTAAGAACTTGTTGTGGCTTGAGAGTGAATTTGAAATAAAAATATTTTAAACTTTGATGCTATCGTGGCGCCGATTTTCCTTTAAGAAAGAGCTGCGGAATATGACTACGTTTGAAACCAATTTCTGCCCTTTTTTTCCACGAGCAATGTTAAATTCCGCAGCGCTGCGGCTCTTTTCAATAGGTCGAACTGAGATGCCCGTTTGATTTCCACAGATCCAAACTACACACACTCATTTTGTACTGTATAAAATAAACTAAATCAAGTCTTCTTGTTTAATTACCGTAGTTCAGCCACGTCACTTTTCTTTTCAAAGTATCCTGATGTTGACATCCTACAAAATGATTTTCTAAATGTAATATATTTTTTGCATTCAATTTCTTCTTTTTATCCTAAAGTAAAATATGTAAAATCGTTGATTTCAAATCTCTGTAATGTTTGTTTATCATGACTTTTATGTTAAAGTAGCTTTGACAAAGTAGTTTGGGTAGTTTGTACTCCCTGTACGCGAATGAGGCCAACGAAAACTTTTACGGAATAAAAACTGTCGTCATAAGCAAAACATTTAAGGAACCAATAAAAGGCTAAAATGAGATCAACTTTTCAAAGTTTAAGTTAACAAAAGCAAAATAATATCCCATACATAAAACACACGAGAAATGCAGCCCTTTTTTAATGCTCAAAAGGCCAACTTTTAAGACAGGTTTGACGTCAAATCATCTCAAGCCAGCGAGACGCTTAACTAAACCTAAATCAGTAGCATTGCTTTTTTGTTAACATAATTTTGTCCTGTTTTGAGACCATTGTAAAACATGCTAATCTTACCCAAATTAAGCACCGTCGATCTCCATATTTAACTTATGTGATTGTAGATAATTTCATAATATAACTTTCAGTTGTTTTGTAGTGTGCAAATGTTTGTATCTTTTTCTAAATTTTTACATCTAAAAGAAAAAAAATGAAATCGGTAAAAAATAAGAAGATTGACGTTGTGGTCAACTTAACATAGATGTACGGCGCGCTTTACTGTCAGGTAGTACACAAGAAGTAGGTCAGGCTGGTAGCAAGGAACACTGTTAGTTATGTTTGGGATTATTAGAGAGGAAGAATACATACTACTCATGTGAAAATTCTTACTCTCCTTCTTCATATACTGTATTAAAGAAGAGTCTGGATCTGAATTTTATTTACAAAAGGAATACTAAAAATTAAAATTGATAAGTTATATATACAAAATTTAAAACCAATCTTTAAACCATAAATAATATCATTTGTTACAAAAGTTTAAAAAATATGATCACTTAGAAGGTCATTCTTGGTTCTTTAATAAATCATAATGGCCGCAAAATAAGGCTTGTACCGCAAACGGGTGTCTAAAATATATAACCCACTTATCGTCACCATAGCAACGAACAGCTAAATTCCCTGAAGTCACCGTTTCACTTGTAGGTAAAGTGTTTGCCTCAAAGTACACAATTTGATATAAAGTGTCTTTTGCAATAACCGGCTTATGATTTCCTCTGGTTCCTAAAGTAATATGGGCCGTACAGCCAAGACTGTGGCTAGGCTTTGTACATCCATCAGGGATTTGAAAATCAACTGGATTTTCCTTTCTGTGTCCGTTATTGAGATGTAAATCACAAAGCATTTTCTCTAGTGAGCCCTCCATGACTTTCTTGGATTCAAAAGCAATAGGGTTAATTTCACCAGGGTTTAAAGCATCATTTCTACCCCATACTTTCTTCTGTTCTTCGCCCAACAATAACCTTACAGCTATACACTTGGGCGTGATATATATCCCAGCTACTTGGAGATAACTAACACTCCCAAGAGCATTTTTCACAACATCAGATTTGGTATATTTGTCACTGAGCTTACGTGGAACGTTGCTTTGGTTTGTGTAGGCTGCAGTAGCATGGTAGTGGTTACTAGAAGCATTTTGTAAATGAAAGGTCTTGAATAGACTCTGTGGTGTAGTTTGTAATACATTACCCAAAAAGAGATTGAAAGAACTATCAGCTTTCATACATGTTTGTACAAGTCTCTGAACAACATTTCTCAATCGTTTTCCTTCTGAATTGGGAACCGCCCAGTTGAAATAGTAGGGTACTGGGTTTGGTCCGTAACTCCTTAACATTTTAGCAATACTCTCTCGTGGAACTTTGTGTGTGTTATGCGTAATATGGTGCTCAATTCCTTGAGCTTTCATTTTTAAAAATATGACAAAATAGTTGTATTTTCTAGCCATGGTTAAGTAAGGGTTTATATCTTTTGAACGTATGTTTGTGTTATCTATAAAAACAAAAGTGCAAATAATTTGAATCAACAGGAAAAGTCTAGTCTTGTGAGAGCAGTACAATTCCTTAGAGTACCATGACTATAGAGATTTTAGAGGGGTCTACTAAAAAAAACCAGCAAAGCACAAAATTACAAAAAAAAATCAAACAAGGAATACATTCTTTCGCAAAGTAAAATTCTGAAACAAAATTAAAGGATTATTAATAGTTAATTGTCTTGCATAACCATAGTATACACATGACAATACGAAAACATTCTTTTCTTTTTAGTTAGATCTTTATAAGTTTCTTATATATCAAAGCTTTTCTTTTCTTTTCCTTAAAATGACTGATATTACATATATTCTCATACCTATAATGACAACATGGGTCTGTTTACTGCAACTCATATCAGCTTTCTGTTGGCATTGTAAATGCGTCTTGTACAGTTGGTTCACATTGAATACATATTCACCCTTCGCATTGTGCCTGAAAAAATAAAATCATAATCATTATAGGTACTCAAGTTTTTTTTTGACAAAACGTAATACGTGATCTTATTAATATAGATTTTTAAACTTTTTTATATGAATTCAAACTGATCAAAATGACTATTGGTATTGGTACTAAATTGAAGTCGATTAAGGCATTTTTAATGAAAAAACCCTTAGCTTAGAGCCCGAAATGCATCCTGAAAAGGTAGTTTTATCGAACTCAAGTCATTTGGCCATTTTTTAAGGCACACAAACCAAATGCTGTTAGAAAGGGTATGAAAAGAGCTTTCCAATGATAAACCAAAAAATTTCACTTTTTCAAAAACAATACAGAGTCAGTAAGAGGTTGGTAAAATCCACCTATATTCATCCGCAGAACAAATGACAGCATCTTTTTCACCATAGAAAGATTTCACTTTCTGAGCCAAGGTACTTTTTCCTGACCCAGGAATGCCACGCATTATAAACATGACAAAGTTTTTGTGGCAGAAATTGATCAGCTGTTTATTTGACCAGTTTACGTTTTCGCATTCGAAACCACTTTTTGTCGGTTGATCTAAAGATAATAAGATGATCAATTTCTATTTAAGAATGAAATTTTTGATAATTATAATCGGGATATAATTGTATGGTTAGTTGCTTCCTGTACAGCCAAAACCAGGCTATTAATCACTATAAATTTCACAAAGCGTATACCATAATTAGTACAAATTCACATAAAAGACATTTTGAATTCCAAAAGAATCAAACAATGGTTAACAGACTAATCATTCTATATAACAGTGCGGACAGGGGTAATAAATAAATATTTCCAAATTGATTACACAGGATTTCAAACAAAATTTAAGGGGGTTAAGTTCTTCTCGAGCTATCCCCCTTCTTGCTTCTTGAGAGTCGATCCCACCCCCTATTAAGAAAGGGTGATTCGAACTGTGTGAATAAGTACCTGATGGTCCTTTGGATTTATCTGACAATCATATACACAATTCTAAACACTGCATTCCATAAATTTCTTAACATTGAACCATGAAGGGGAAGAAAGTGGACAACATTCGAATTTAAAGTTTAAACCTCCAAGAATTAGGCTGAGATTTGTACTTAGAGGAGCTTCATAGAAGTATAAACTGATGAACAGCAAAGCTTGTCCAAAGAAATCTTACTTGTTTGTATTTGTTGTGGATTTCTTGATGTAGGATATTTTGTTTTTGAGTCTTGGCTATTGTTGTGTTTCTGATCTTGCTTTGCTCTGCTTTCATTGTGTTGTTTTTTTGTAGGAGATCTGCTGCTTGTTTCTCCAGTTGGCTTGAAACTATCTTGACTGTGCTTGCTTGATCTTCTTCCAGCTCTACCTCTGCCCCTACCTCTACCTCTGCCTATTCCATTTCCTCTGCCACCTTGAAACATGTTGTGTTCATTCTTTTTAGAAAAACTAAAGAAATACACATGTTTCAGAGATGGAAAAATAACAATCCCATTTGTAGGACGAGGGCTGACATTCATCTCAAACAATAAAGCTTGATTGGACTGGATCATTAAAATGACACAGTAACATGATGAATGGAGAGGTCAATAAAAACCAACGTCAAAAAGGAAGGAGTACTATTTGAATCAAGAACTAAATGTTTCCATCCAAATTTATGTCCTTCTAAGATTACTTTAATCTATCTATCTATCTATCTATCTATCTATTTATCTATATTTTAAGTAGCATAAGGCGCACATGCCCATTCACCAACATATAAAATCTAAAAATTGAAATAAATATTATTTAGTGGTTATTATTGTCTACAAGTTTAATCTAAAAAAAATACATTTATTATTTTAATAAAACAAACTATTGTCAAGTAATACAATGCACAGAATGGAATAAATGAAGAAGGTCGAGTTAAGTATATAGTACACAAAGAATTAGGATAAACTACAGTGTCAGGAAATTATACTGACAAGATTGTAAAATGCACGGTCACTGGACTAGGGCCCAAACATAAATGTAAACATAACAAGTAATACTTTGATGGACCTACCTGGCAATGAAATAAACCCTTAAAGCCATAAAATAATTTCAGCCTTTTTTACCCATAGTGGTACTACTATGATAATGGTAATGGAACTAAAACTAAAAATTGAAAAACCTAAAAAATCAATTTCAAGAAAATCCAAAAAAACCCTTTTCAGCCATTTATGAAAAAACATTGACTGCACAAAATTGGTTCTTACAAATCAGGCTCCATCACATTTGAGGGTTTCTGGATACGCATCTGTGTGCAAAAACTCAGAAAAAACTAATGAACCAATCTTGAGAAAAGCTAATAACGAACACCTTTTTGAACGTGTATTGTAATTATGTAAATATCTTCATGTGTCCTTTATAATGTATTATGTTTTATTAATGTTTTATTAAATATTTCCTACTTATAGGAAATATTTGTTAAAACGGCTTTTCTCCTCCTTACATGTCAACTTTTTCGCCTATCCTGTATCAAACTTTCGTTGTATTTCTTATACATTTTAGACCTAGTTTA
>JAUJPO010062936.1:0-12909 GCA_032270745.1 Tiaropsis multicirrata | reverse complement strand
AGGCGCGTCAAAATTCAGGCGCGTAAGGCGCGTCAAAAATCAAAGGCGCGCGGGAGCGTAAGGCGCGTGGGCGCGTAAGGTGCGTCATTTAACAGACTCTAGTTTACGCTTTATCACAATATCTCCAATAATAGTCCAATAAGAAGAAAGTGTCCAAATAGCAGTGAAAAAAATACATTATTTTAATTTGATGAAGAATACTTCAATCTTCCTCAAGTAATGATCAAGTCTAGCAGGTAAAAAATATAACTTACAATTCGACAAAAACTTGAGCACTTAAAATCTTCACATTATACAAAAAATAACATCTCTGATCTAATTCCAGTGTTGTATCTTTCTAAGTTATAAGTTTAAAAGCCACTTCAATAAGATAAATGATGGAAATAAAAGCTGGCAAGAGATAAACACCAAAACCGCGCAGCCATATTGAATTATTTTTGATGAACAAACAAACACGGACTACAAAAACGGAAAAGTTCGTTAAAATATTAAGGAGATAAAAGCACGATCGCGAGAAAGAGATTTATAACTATACTAATCTTTATCTCCTTAGTAGTACTGTATACGACGCTCAATCAAAACGTATCTCAACCGGAACGTCGGCCCAAAAAATGCTGTAGAGCACAGACACAGATCGGGAAACGAAACTTTGAAAAAATTAACCCGATCGGAAGAAATCGGGGAAACACTTTTTCGCCGTCTCCCCCACCCCTTTTTCCCTTGATGAATAATGCCTAAATAAATGCTCAGCTTAGGCTGACCAATAAGACCACCAATATCAGGCCAATTTAGTTGAATGATACCCCCCGCTCAGAATAGGTCACGTGGAAACCAAAATTACCTCTCGCGTCAATAATTTACCTGGTCAAGGTCCTACCAATCAGTTAGTAATAAATAAATTAGTAGGTTTAAATAGGATTTTCCAGAAAAGAATCCGTATCAATGTTGAGGAAATCATTTTCCACAATTAATACATCCCTGGATTTCGAACCAAAATTCTTGGACCCCCCCCCCCTCCTGAATTTTCAACATTGATATTTTTCACACCCCCTGGTTTGCATGTTGAGGATAATGATCTTTAGCCGCCGTGTCCCCTGGATATTCTTTCTTCACACATATCCCCCTGGATTTTCTCCTAATTTGTCTGGATTTTTCACCATAGTGACCCCCTGGACGTGTCCGACTTCCTCAACAATCAGGAGTATGGACTATAATCAGTAGATGAGAAACCAAGTTTATAAGACATCTTAATTACCTGTAACCGTTCCATTTCTTTCTCCACGTCTTCACGCTTTTCGATCTCAACATCCCGCTCGACAAGTACGAACATTTCTTGCACCCACGCTAATGTTTCTAAAAGTTTCGGCAAGTCCTGGAAAGATTGTTTCAGCTCCAGTAAATGAGTGGCCAGTTGTTGAATGTCTCGTCTCAGAATTGCGAAACGCTCTTGAGAATTGTCAATGTCGGTCTGTATCTCATCCACTTTCCATTTTTGTGACAGCGTTGTAAAGGAGTCTTGGAGATGCTCGAGAAGTTCTTCTTGCAAAGGAATATCCGTTTCCAAATCCTACCAATGAAGAACACAACCGATATTACATATTGAAAAATTGAAAGAAGTCATATTATTCTTAGATCACACATTTTTTTTTTGACAATTAAATAGCTCATCAACCTGAAAAGATGAATGGTACCTAGATGCCAACATATTTCCGAAAAGTGTCAAAACTTTCCGAAAAATCTCCATTATTTTCAAAAATAGGGACAATTAATAGCTCAACTATACACACCATATAAAAAATTAACTGGCATTCCCAGACAGTATATCATAATTAGAAAGCAAAATCAATTTAAAAAGTCTCCTTACCTGCAAGCATGTCAGAGCTTCTTCGAACATCTCGCTGTTCTCCGCACGCTGTACTGACGTTACCACATCTTCTATCGTTTCCAGCCATTCAGCGAAAGCCTCTAGACCTTCATAAGTCTCGTTCTCTACCGAAAGTGACGGTCTAATTTGGTCTTGATAGAAGGTGATCTCACATTCAACGCGCTCGAATTTCTCGACTGCCTTCTTGAGCTCCGAGTGGCTTGGACATTCAAAGTGTTCTAAAATCTCGAAAGCGTTTTGAAGTTCTGCCATTATTCGCGATACTCGTTTGTAGTAGGCTGAAATTTGGAGATTCTGAAACGGAACGGGGTATTTTTAATTAGAACTCTATCCTTTTTAAGAAAAAATTACGTAACCTTGTCGGTGGTCAATCAAAAGAAAAAACCTTATTACAACTCAACTCGCGTAATGCCTAAAATCTTTATTGAGGATACAGAGACTTGTGAAATTCAGACCTAGCGTGCATCGATACTCTTCTAATACCCAGACCCATTAGGATATCAATTTCAAATTTGGCTTTCACTATACTGACTTTACTTTACTATATACCTTTTGTTTCTACTCATCGAGCAGATCGCTCTACACATCAAAGATTACATCATCATTCGCCCATGACGTTAGATTAAACCAATGGAATTGCAGTGAGTGTTAAAAAAAGTCGCATGATTTATCCTAAATAGAGTTCAAGAAATTTCAATTAAGTTCTTACATGTATCTGTACCATGGACTGATGTGGACTTGTTGATTTCTGATAAAACCTTTCACCGACAACTGCCAATTCATCTTGCGCCTTTGAAATCCCATTACTAACCAAACTTAAATTTTCTTCGAACCGCTTACATAACCGATCACAAAACCCCTTCTCCAGCTCATCCAACCGAATCGTTTCAACCTTGATAAGGGAGGCTTGCATATTGGTTTCTTTCATTTTTGAAAGTTCCTCTTTAAGCAATTTATGTATGGTTGGAAGTTCTTCCATGTGGCTATCGGTGATCTAAAACAAAACCAAAAAACATAATAATTTTCAAACTTGTGTAAAATCACATAGTAATGGAAAGAACAAATCGAAAAAAATGGAATTTGTCTAAAGCGGACACATTTAGTGTAAAGGAATCCACTGTAGTAAAAGTTTTTAGAGTTGATTTTGATGAACCTGCTACATACATATGTGAGGTGATAACAAAACTGATTATAAAGAGTAACACAGATAAATGCATTAATTTTCAAACTTTCATTTTAACTTTCAAATATGAAATAAAAATATTGACATACCAATACTGAGGCACTGTTCACAGCTTCAGTGAAAAACTGCATTGATGTAAAAAAGCTTTTCAACAAGTCTTCGTAGGATCCAGTCAACTCTGGTAATCGACTGGATACTTTGGAATTCAACTCCTGGCACTTGATCACGTGCTCTTGCAACTCAACAATTTCCATGTTATCAAACTGTCGTTGTTGGAGTTTTTCAATTTTCTGACTGATACTTTTCAACGCCTTATCATGGTATTTGGACTCTTGCACTTTTGAAACAAGTGAGGAATATATTGGAAGAAATTCTTGCACGCAGCCATCAAACGAATCCAATCCAGACAACATTGAAGAAACACTGTCCAACCAATCATCTTCTTTTGTAAGTTCAATGTTTAACTCTTTCCAACAGGGGAGGGTATTTCTGAGCAATGAAATCCTTTGATCACATTGAGTCAATTTTTCTGTAATCATGTCATCGATTTTTACGAACTGTTCACTGGTGGATTCCTGTTGCTCTTCTTCAGTATTAGATAACGTCAGTAGAATCTTGATATAGCTAGCAGCATTGGTTAAATACATTTGTGTTTCCTAAGAAAAAATGAGGCAAATACAAATGACAACCTATAAAACAACTAAAGAGCAACATTCGTTCAGCACCGGTCAAAGAAAAGCAACCCGAAGGCTCCCTGTTCATATCACTATCTTCCTGGCGATTAAGGTTGGCACCAGTCCTGTCCCCAGATTGCTCAAGTCAACATAATTTGTCCCTTCAATTGCTGAGTACTTAGCAGGAAGGCATTTATTTAGTATAATTTTCCCAGTTCTTGGTAACAACCAGCTGGGATTGAACCAACAACCTTGTGTATATTGCAGTAGCCGTAGTCGAGTACTCGACATTGGTCTAAAGGTAAAGCCGCAATTAAAAATTAGAAAATAAACACAACGAATGGCGGCTAAGTGTTAGATTAACAAGTGATACTTTTATGGACCTACCTGGTTATAAAATGAAATTAACCCTTAACGTCATAAGAATGAACGAACGAATGAATGAATGAATGAATGAGCACAACTCAATTAATAGACAAATTATTAAAGCCATTATACCAGGGAAAGAGAACCTTTGTCTGTCTGATGAATGTGCGTATCTTTAAACAAATCATATCATGGGTATCCAGATGACCATCTTTGTGCAAAAAATCAGAAAAAATAATGAACCAATTTTGAGAAAACCCCCAAAAACCTCTTTTTCAGGCCGCTTTTGACTAAAATCGGCCGCGAAAGTTTTGTTCCAAAAAATCGGGTTACATCATACGTTAGGGTATCCAGATGACCATCTTTGTGCAAAAAATAAGAAGAATCTAATGAACCAATTTCAAAAAATCTCCAAAATCTCTTTTTCAGGCCATTTTAGCTAAAATCAGCCGCGAATATTTTGTTCCAAAAAATCGGGTTCCATCATATGTTAGGGTATCCAGATGACCATCTTTCTGCAAAAAATCTGAAAAAACTTATGAACCAATTTTGAGAAAACCCCAAAAAACCTCTTTTTCAGGCCGTTTTTAGCCAAAATCTGGTGCTTTATAACAGATTACCTGGAGATCAACCAAATGTCTTTCTGCCAAAGTACATGCTGAGGTATCGATAGGTTTGGTCAGTGTTTTATCTGCTTCTTGTAGACACTGATGGCATGTGCTGTGAATGTTACTTGCCTGCTCAACAGAAAGAACAGGACCGGCGCACAATGAACTTTCTTGAAGGTAATTTGCAACAAAATCCATCCTCGACTGCAACAAAGTGATATCAACGTGAAACTTGTGACAGAACTCGGGTATAAAGTTGCTGCTTTGTTCAACCAGGAATCGTTGTAAGCTCTCGATTCCATTCTTGCACGAAGAGATGTCACCCAGAGTATTCTGAAAAATTCAATAACAATAAAAATTAAAATAATAAGTTTGGCATTTTAAGTATTAAAATGATACATTCTGATAATAATATAATGGTGGTAAGAAGTCCAAAAAACAGCTGAATGCTGTAGGGATTTTTAAGGAGAAACAAACATGACACTTGGAGTGAAGGCCATATTTGAAAACATTTGAGAGACGTCAGATTACCAATGGAATAGCAGAATTTAACTTACTAATAGCAAAACAACACTGCTAAATCAAACTGAATCATCGTACAGAAAAGAGTAGTTTATTTACCTCTGCTATCGTCCCCTCTATTCCAATTAGATCATCTAGATTGTCAAACGTTGATATCAGTGTTCGGACAGTACTGGTGCAATGGTTCAATGTTTCAAGAGATGCTTTTATTTCCTTCATAGCATCAGATGCTTGAGATAAATGGTCAGTGTAAAACAGCTCCAGTTTGACGTTTGATTCTTTAATGACTTGACAAAACTCATCTTCGGCACTCTCATCTATGTATTTCTGGCCTGATTTGGAAACACGTTTGAGACGTCTTTGAAATCGCTCTGAAAAATTTCTTTTGAAAAACCATTTCTAAAAAATACATCACGCATAACTTTACTAACAGCGGTTTTAGGACCATGCAAGGGTTTTTTTAGGAGGGATTTAAGGAGTAAGGTTTTTTCAAAATAATAAGAAAAGATTTCTAAGAAGGCGAATAATGTTATGATAATCTTATCATGTCAGGGGGTTGATACCCTTCTGTCCACTATGTAACAATGGAAAAATGTTTACATTGAACATACCTCTAATATTTTAATCTTTGTTCTCAAATCTTGTTTGCAATTGAAAGGTGGTGAATTCTCATTCAAAATAATTTTCGATTTTTCACAAAACATTTCTAGTCGGTGTTTATAGTAGGAAAAGAGAATTTTGTGAGAGGATTTAGTGACGGCAAGATCTTGTTCATCCAAAATGGTGTTTAATTTTCTCATTTCATCTTTTAATATTGTATCATGTTCAACAACTTGATCCAAAGAGTTCTTTAAAGACGTAATGATGTCAGATTGAACCTGAAAGAAAGGGAAATGTTATTGGGACCAGTAATTTTAAAACATAATTTTAAGAGAAATAACTTTTTCCGTGGAATTTAATTTTGCAACTTCGGGTGTCATTCAAGGAATTGAATTCAACAAAACACGAAAAACATGAAGTTGCTAAAAAATCAGAATAACATTATCCTTTATCCATATACCTTTTTAAGAAGAAAAAAAACCCAAAGTCAAATTTAAGAGTTTGAAAGTCTGAATTACAAAATTTACCATTTTGCAAAAAATTCTTATTTCTTTGAGGTATTTTGTATGTGGTATTATTTTTTTAAATGAGATGAACAGGTGCTAGCATAACTTGTATAATAGTATGTGCAAAAAGGGAAATGTAAAATACCTGTAAAACTTTCATTTGCTTTACGTGATCCATTGTTGAATCAGTTGATTTTAAAATTATGCTAATTTCATCCATTCTCTCGTAGACTTCTACAAATAGAGGGTTCAATGAATGTTGGACATCAGTTGGCAGGGGAGAATCATTCAGCATGTGAGTACCATACGCAACTTTCTCTTTCAAGTACTTCAGTTTGAGACTCAAGATGGGACACTCAACCGAGGTACTGGATGTCACATGGTAGCAAAGTGAGTGTTTCTGTAAAAGAGGCAAATAGGGTAATAATAATCTACATTTTGTGATAATCATTTACGTGTTTAATCTTATATGCGGAATTAACCTAAAAAGTTGGGTGTTAATGGTTTTAAATCTTTAACATTGAAACTACTGGCAAACATTCGGGTTTTTGGGATTTTGGCTTAAAACACGTTCTTTTTATGCCAAGTCACGGGAGAGTTATTTAAGAAGACATTGTTTAATTTTTACTTCTTTACTGCAAATCGAACGAAATACCAAGACAAAGAGCTATAAAGTAAAACTTAAAAAGTTTTACATAAAGTGTAAAATAATTTGTTTCAAAAATATTTACCAATATGGTAGAAAAAGACACTTTTCCCTTCTCTTCCAAGTTGTTTAATTCACTTAAAACTTCATCTATTTTTATGTTGGTCAAGTCTAATTTGGCTTCTATGAATTCATTTGAAAGGTCAATTTGTGTTTCACTTGGCTTTCCTTCGCTTTCATCAACCACAGATTCATCAGTACTCTCATCTTCTGAAGTAAAACTAAAAAATGAGAAAGGAAAATTTTTACCCTTTTTAACACCCACAATTGAGTTAATATTCTTAATTAGAATTGCAAGTGACAATATCTATACTATGTTTTTTAACAATATTTTACAATGTTTTTCCTATAAAGCAAATCTTATTTCTCAATAGTGCTCAATGCTTTAGATAGAGCAGTATATTAGAAACAGAAAATTTCGAACTAATAGTTTCATGATCTTTCTTATTCAGCCAATCATCAGCAAAAGAACCGTTTTAGCAAGTGTTTTGAGAGCCTCAGATTGTTGAGAAGGGTTAAAAGAATTTTGTAGTTCAAATGTATCAAAAGCTTTTGAGAAGTCCACAAAAAATTCTTAGGGTAACTTAAGTAATTTCGTAAAAACGGTTCATTTGCTGTCTTTGTTGTAGTTATTTTCTTAAAGATTTGTATAATAAATGTTTCAAACATACGACACTAGGTATTCCACTATTACCTTAATTGTTGAGTAAGTTGCAAAGCTTGAAGCAGCATTGAAACAAACGTCATAACAGAGCGCTCATCAGGTTTTTCAGAAGTTAAATCTGAAAAAGAAGAAATCAAGTAGATTAAAACTTATTAAAATTTATATAAACAAACGTTCGACCATAAGATCTTTTAAAACTTTGGTTAAGCTGAAATAGCTTCAGACATAAGGAATTATTCTAGGTCCAGACTTACAATTTTTGTAATAAAATCAAGCAACAGGCAAACTAAGCAACCACAAAACCTAAGAACTCTGTCAAGTATCAAGAAATTTCTGGCATATTTCATAATTGAGCTACTATTAAAACTTTTTTTAAATGTTTGGTAAAATTTCAAACCTTTAATAGTTAAAGGGGTAGGTACTTCAAGAACATTTTCTGCAATTTGCAGTATATCTTTTATCTTTTCTCCTTGTGATAAATTCTGAAGGTCTTCTACGCAAAGCAAATCAGGTCTGAAGGAAAAAAGATAAATAATTGATTAATTATAATCACTGGTAAGCAAAGGTTTATATTGGAAAGTACAATTACAACATTACAATTTTAGAAGAGAAGAAGACCTACTCCTTGGTCTCGTAATTTCAAAACTCAAATTATTACACATACCTGTAGAAAGCTATCAGTTTTCCTAATATGTCTCCAAAACTTGTATTTGAGCCAAAGTCTTTCAATTCTTCCTGCCTAAAATATTGAAACATTAATTTGTTAGTTATGATATTATCAAAAATAAATCAAAAAAATCTTATCAGAACTCTTGAGTTTTTATCATAACAACTATTAGCTGACTAAGGATTTATTGGCTACAAGTTTTTTATAAGACAAAGACCAATTTTAGACCAATATAATGATGACGGATTCCAATAAAATGGAAAATATTTTTGATTGCAGATGTTCTTCTATATAAATATCACTGAAATAACTATCTTCTTGTGTCAAAAGGATCAAAAAACATTGAAAAACACATTAATGGCATCAACTTTTGTCTTAAAGTGTGTTCGGTAAAAAATGATGTATTATAAAAACTCACATATTGTAAGATTCAAGAACTCTTTGACACTGTTGTAAAAGATTCTGCTTTAAAGTCATCTTTTTCTTATTTGAAGTATCTATAGTTTTGTTCCTTGTATCTTCTTTTACTACTGTAAACATTCCAGCCTGAAGGAATATTATAACATTTTTTATTAGAAAAAAATCTTACATACAAAGCTCTGGAGGCTTAATGACATTATTAGGAACGTTTCTTTCTGAATGAAGTGCACAAACGAATTTCCTCTCAATCATTTGAATAAAAAACTCCCTTATTTGATTTGAAGTTATTGTGTCTCTCTCACAACAATTAATTGCAAATTCAATCCTGCTGCTACAAAACAAAATATGAGCAGTACAAGTCGCATAAAAATATAAAATAAAAAATATGTTGCACCTGAAAAAGGTTGATGATAGCCCAAAGGAGTGCTAATGTAATTGTTTTATTTCCGTCTACAATTGCATCAGCATGAATATTGACCAATTTAACCTGTAAAAGAATATTCAAAAGAATCCTCCTCAAGAGTATTTCAACAACGTTTGTAACATTTTTTACAACTTTTTATTTTAGAAAAAAAGATCAGAATATTATATTTTTAAAACATCAAAATGAGAGAAATAATTTTCCTCTCACCACAATGTTCAACTTCTTTTTTATGATAACTGATCTCAACGTTTGTTATTTTTGTTTTCAGTTTATATTATCAAGCTTTTGAGACAAAATTTCAAGTTTCTTTCTATGGGATAGTGGATTCATTTAAAATGAAATGAGAAAATCTCACCTTTTTCAATCTCAAATACTTTAAAACAGTATTCACATTGTTGACATGGTGGATTCTGTTATTTCCTTTTTCTATAAACTGCGTAAAATAAAAAATTATAAAGGAAATGAAACATTTTGTCAAATTTTATTGAAATGTAAAAAAATGACAGACTTTTAAAAGTAACTAATAAAACTTTTCTGTAAACTTTCAAACTGACCAGCTTGGACAGAGGGATTTTCAATGAAACAAATGTTTGCCTAAAACTAAAAGTTCTTTGATAACTCTCTGACTTTGAAGTTTCAGTTTTAAATAAAAAAGGTTTTCAGAAAAAAGTTAGGATTTTCACAAAAACAGCCCAGTGTCAAGGGTTGAGTCTTCATAAACTTGAGTCTTCATTTGATAAGCTTACCTGTTTTTCTTTGGAAAAATATCCAACAAGTTTGACCAAAATAACACCATTACGTAAATCGTGAAATAAATCTTTCACTAACACAGACGAATGTATCTAGAAAGAGTAGGCATAACAAAAGGTTATGTTAATAAATGAGTAACAAAAAAAACATCATAGTAACGTTAGAAGTTGTGAAGTAGTACAAAAAAAGACAACTTACAATTTTTAGACAGTAATTGAGCCAACTTTTGAACACGTTAGCTTGTGTTTTCTTCTGAGTATCTAAAAGCACAAGAAAAAGACATGATTCACAAGATAAGTTTCACTCTTCACTCTATTATTTGAACAAATAATTGTTTGAGAAATCATTTCAAAGCTATTAAACATTAATGAAGGTTCTTTTTATTTTTGAAAGATTTCTATTCACAACAAAGAGTGATAACTTGAAATTAAACAATGTTTACTTTCAATAAGATTTGGAATCTGTCTTGATTCAGGGAATAACTTTTAAGCAAAATAATATACTGTATAATATATCATTCCAAAGATTGAACTAAAATCATTTTTTTGTCATGAATAAAATGTTATAATTAAAACTGATGAAACTCTCTCTGGGATGTAGGCATCTGGGATGTAGGCATCTGGGATGTAGGCATCTGAAATGCAACCCTTGGCAAATCTTCATATGTCAATATCATCACTATCATAAAAGCATTCCCTAATGAATTTTTTTGCTAATCTTTTTTTCAAAAATTTTGAACTTAGAGGCAATTAATTAGATTAGTCTTATTTCTTGTTCAGAAACATTTAAGCCTGTTCAAAAAGTTTTTTACTGATTCAAGGCCATACTAAAAAAAAATCATTGTTCCCCGTCCGTGGCCAGGTGAAAAACCTTTTACGAGAGGATCGGTCGGTGTTAAAAAAGTTTTTTTTGGGACTGTGTAAAAGCCTGACCATCATGCTTAACTTCAACAAAAATTATACGTTATTTGCATGTTTCCGACGATAATCGATTTGAAGAACAGAATAGCAAAGAGACTGATTTAATCTGAGAAGCTAATACGGCCATTTAGCTTGAAAACTTCCAAAAAAGTTAGGAAAATATTTAGACTTGAATTTAAAAAAAAAAGTTCCTGGCTGCCCGGGAGGACAGAATTTTACTGACCCGCGGACTGGAAACATACAATTTTTTACGAATGGCCTTACTTTGTTATTGGTTGACTTTATCGGGAAGGTTTATTCTTTTCCAATTATATAATGTTGAAAATATTTCTTCAGGTAACATTTCACTCCTATTCTTCACTCACCAATTTCCTCCTAAAATCTGGTATTTTTCAATTTGTTTACAGTTCTCGCTATTTTGGTTTTAGCTGACTGCTTGGTTTACTTTGCTTTCAACACGTATATGTACCCTTTCAAGATCTCAAAGAGATCCAGTAAAATACAGTGAAATTTTACCCCAAAAAGTGAAATGTAGCCCTTGTTGGCGGTATGACTTTTATTAGTTCCAAATTCTTGAAAAACAAAGAGAAATTCTCACCAGCTAAAGACTTCATCATTAACTGAACTTTGTCTTCATCCTCAACTTTTGCTTCATCTTTAAACGTTGATGATAGCTTCATTTCTGACCGAGATTTCTTCTTATTTTTGAGATTACCACGGAAGTTTTCTACAGATGAAGTCTTCTTGATTCTCACATCAGGTACTGATGGATATTGTGTTTCTAGTTTGAGCAATCTCCTCTCAGTGGACAAAGTCTTTACCCTCCTCTTTGTAGAATCACGTTGATGAGGATTTAAAACTTCAGACGACACTGTTTTTCTAATACTCTGTTGCTTGTGTAGTTTGTCATCAGATATTGCTTTAAATTTGGATATTTCATAAGAGCTTCTACTTTTGTGATGTGATCTTTCATCATGATTTTGATTAGGTTCTAACAACACATCTTTAGCAGCAGTTTTAGTTTTTGGTTTACTCTTTCTTTTTGCACATCTTTCATCTTTCAAACTTGTACTTGAACTAGTGGCTCTCAAATTTTTTGTCCAATTATCCATCTTTCTCTTAGTTATTCACATCTAAAAACCTTACATATACAGTTGCTGTTTGTGCATTTGAATTGAAAGCAGCATGAATCAAGATTAATTTTTCTTTCACACAGGTGTAAAAGATTGAATATAAATCAAAACAGTCAATAAAAAAACAGCCATTTACTAGGTATTTTCAAGCTTAACACCATGTGATCATATTTCTAAGCTAAATTATAAAAGAACTTAAATATAATTGGCTTCCTTTTACACTGTTTTATGAGGATATGTTTTTGCTTTTAAAAATTCGAGACAGGCTTATTAGTGAATTTTACTACTGGAAAGACAATGTTTGAGACTGTTTAAAAAAGATTAGATTCATACTACTAATACTACACAAATACACAGAAATTTATAAACAAATCACAGCATTAGAAGAATGCATGTGTGCAAACCATTCTATCCCTAGCCTAGCAACAGAAGAATGCATAAGAAGAGTATGAGTTTGAACCAGAATTTCTAAGAACAAAACCCATCAAAATCTAGCTTTCATATATTAAATTGATTGATTAAAATAAACATTATAAGAAAATTACATATTCCACCCAGCATGGTAAAAGGTAAAAGATCAAACAAACAAAACTTCCTCATACAAAATGTCAAATCCCCACTGTTTTCAAACAACATTTTTGCCGCCTCTCTTCGATTACGCGCAAGGGGGCGGTGATCATTAAAGGCGGGAAAATTTTAATGCCGCCCTTTTTCGAGGTCTGGAAAATGTACTTTAACAGTACGGCACTTTCTAAATATAGGGACGTCCTTAAATATAGCGACGTCTTTTCCTGCAAATCAACTAAGCCCCTTTTTCATCATACTTATTTCGCATAAAATTTATGTTGCGCAGTGAAATACGTGATGTAGAATGGCCTTTA
>JAUJPO010062925.1:0-12910 GCA_032270745.1 Tiaropsis multicirrata | reverse complement strand
TTTTTGGATGCATGTTTTTTTAATTGCGTTTTCAAGGCATTAAAAATGATACGTTTTTGATCTAGTTGACCCGACTGCTCTTGGGAGGCTCATCATCGGCTTGTGGGCTTGTGCGTAGCTTGAGTTTACTTTCTTTAATCTAACTTTTAACCCCCGAATCCCACGGAAACCTCTGGATACCCCCGGAAGCCCCCAAACACCCCGGAATCCCCCAGAAACCCCCGGAACGCAATCTAACGCAGTCGACCCCTGGATCACCCCGGAAATTTGCGGGGATTCCGGGGGTCGTCCAGGGTCGTTTTCAGAATATGGCAGGTTTGCTCCAGATCTCTAGTGCAGGACCTTTATAATTTCCTCCAAGCGCAAGTGCAGAATAATCAAGGTTTTCGCGTCGCAGAAGGTCTCAAAAATTGATGCGGTCGGGCGGGCAGAAAAATTTCCCCCTCCCCCAAAGAAAATGTAACACATTTGAAGAACTAAGTTGTTTCTTCTGAATTTTTCCTGGATTTTTTTCGCATTTCTGCACCAAAAAATCAGCAAAAAATATGATGCGGGTGGGAGACGCGAAACAGAACAATTTTTCGATGGCTACCTAAGCATCATAAAAAGTTAAAAATGTTAAAAATTTACAAATAATTTACAAATATATATAAAATCTAAAATTTATCAAATCGTCAATGAAAAGGAATCATCATTAATTCAAAAAATCATGTTTTGATTTGAAATTTTCACTTAAGCCTAGAATCATGTTTCTCCACTATGTAAAATGGCTTTTCAGGGGGTATAAAAAGTTATGGCTGAAAAACCAAATTTAGCATAAAAAACTGTACTTTTTTGCTCATAACTTTCGATAAAAAGGTTCCCAAATCAAGCCGTTTCAAACAAACCTTCTTCTACCTTTTACCTTTCAGAAAAAACTAAGTTATTGATCTAAAACCATGCCCCCATAGCGCGCCAGCCCTCAGTCTAAACCCCCTGTCTGATCTCATTTAAAGAAACATGTTAACATGCGGTTAAACTTTCTCAGTAAGCGGAATAAAAATGTTGGGTTTTGAAACCAGTTAAAGAAGTTTTGGAATTTGATCGATATAAAAGTTTTTTCTTATTTCTTGTTCATTGAATCAATGTTTAGGAACTTAAATAAGCTGTGAAGGATTAATTTATAGAAAAATATTTTTGTTTTCTTGAATATAAAGTGTTAAATTTGCAATTTTTGTTGCTCAAGAAGTTTAGCTTTTTGGAAACTTTTGTCTTTAATCAAAGATTATTAAAGAAGTAATACTTTAGCTCTGACTTGGCTTTTTTCAGGGTTTATTCTTACCCAATATAATGGGTTACAGAACATTTTACAGAATTTGAAAAGGTTCACTACAGTGAAGGAAAATATGTGTTTTTTTGTTTTTAAAAATTACGTAATCTCTGCTACAAACAAAAGAAACATCTGGTAATAAGGTATGGAAATTATTTCTGGTTATTCTGAAAATATGGCCAGTTGAGTATCAGTTTTTCAAAAGAAATTTAATTTTTCAAAATGGTAGCCAGAGCTATGAAGTCACAAATTTTTGAGGTATTTTAAAGGCACCTGGCCAGGTTTAGTGAGGATTTTTCTGCTCTAAATGATTGTTTCTGATAAACAAACTATAATTCACCAATCCATTCGATGAAAATCCCAACTGACTGGCTCCCAGTGGCCCTAAAAGCGTGATAGGTGCTAAAAAATAACCGACTTTGCCACAATTTTTAAGGTTAGCCAAACCTGTTGTGACCTCAAACTCTTTTGTTCCTGATAGTCATTCTCCCTGACTTTCAGGAACAAAAGAAAAACCTATGTGATCTCCATCCATAAATTTTTTATCTCAAATTGAAAACTTTCTTAACTTGTCCAAAAAATGGCAAAAAATGAAAGATTCTGGCTTATTACTAGGCTCCAGAGAATTTTTTACCCATCAATTTGTTGTTATGTTAGTTCCAATATGAATAATTTACAACAAAACCATGCAGAAAGCTGGAAAATGGACTGCCAGGTACAATTTGGGGCCAAAAATCTCTTTTTTTCAACTTTTCACGTAAAGACATTACAATACGTCCAATATAAGATCATCTGAAAATATTTTTGAATTGATAATCATTATTCTTCATCCCAGCCCATATTAGTTTTCAGTAAAATTTAATTTGGTAGTCTGGAGAACATAATAAAGCTAAGAATACCTCCAAAACCACTTATAAGGCTATACTAATATATAAAATTCGGAAATATTTCTCATTTGAGGTGAACCTTCAACCCAATTTTAAAGTTAAATCATTTTAAAAAAATCATTCAAATACATGTATTTTTATAATAATTCCACCATTAAATTGCAATATAAGAAGTGCAACAAATCTGAAAAGAATTCTTTTATGCATACACAATCGCACACGCGTATGTATTCTTGTTGCAAATAGAAACTTGATAACACCCCACACACGTTACATGAAATGTTGTGAAAATTGGAGGAGAGCAAACGGAAAGTATAAATTATACGCCATTAACACCCTGCCCACCTGACCCTGACCACGATACCGTCTGCGCACTCGCAAATTTCCGTGTACGGTGGGATTGTACGGTGTTTTCGATCTAACCCAAAATACTACCGTACACCCACCGGACGTCCCACCGTACACCACCGCGCAATGTACGGCGGTGTCCAGGGTCGTTAAAATACAAAGTGCAAAGTATGGCAGAGTAATGCAAAGTATCACCCCTTGACGGTATGGAATCCATGCAAAAGCCACCCCAAAGATGTTTTGAGGGTGAAGACAAATTACACTGATCTGAGGGCATTCTCACGCCAAATATATTTGGGGTCGCGTACTGTGTACGAATTCCAGATTATTGGATCTTAGACTGTTAGACACATACACTTTTTTCTTTATCTCATTCACTCTTTCCAGCAGCACTGACTAAACTGTAGACTTAAAAATGACAATACTTTACCTATTTACTGTTACTTGAAATAATTTGGTATGACAATGCTGTGATTTAAAAATATTTCAGTGCTGAAATTTCCAAAATTCTGAGCTTTTACCACCGTTACTTTTCACCATCAAAATGACATGCGGACCGAATGTACAGGTGTATTTTCACGTGAAAAGTTTCACCACAAAATGACATAATGCTGATTCGGCAAGTTTAAGGGCCAGTCTACACATGGCTTTTGGTCAATCGTAAACAAATATGGCGGACACAAGTACAGCTTTTTCAGAATCATTTTTACGATTCAGGGAAAAACGTTTCAATCAAGACACTGATGGTGAGTATTTTTTTTTCTTTTGTCAAAGTAATAAAATTAGATAACTCCATTCTTCTATGATTTGTTTTTTTGTCGCTCAGATCAATTGAAGAGAGAAGGTCAAAAGATTTTGGACAAGCATGCACCAAAAAAAACTGGACCAATCAATTCTCACAGTGTATTCTGGATGGTGGCATCAATACTTGTATTCTACTACACAGACTTTTATTTAGCACTTAGATATGATCCAAGAATAAAAAGGTATTATATGATAAAAAAGGTTGGATTGGCAGTATTTTTTTGTCAAACTTTAAGAATAGAAATTTTAAAATTTATAATATATACACGTTTTCTTTATTAGAACATCAAAGTTTTGGTTGATGCTCAGATGTTCTTTCAACTCTGTTCCACATTTTCTCAAATTTCCTACCACTCCTCACCCTCAAATACAGGCAAACTAAAATTCATGTAAATTGGCTCTTTTTGACAGTTTTTGGAAAAAATTGTTCTAATAAAAAAATATGAAAGCAAAACAGAAGATGTTAAGATTATGCTTGGTCAAGAATTCAATTGCATATATACTGCGCTTCTAAATTAGATTAGTTAGGGAGGAGATATGCTCCAGCATGGCATGGGTATTATATTCATCATCCAGAAATATTGACATTACATTTTCTACTATAAAACTAAACAATGTAATATTTTCCACTTTTTCAGGTCATATTTGAACATTGGTTTAGGATGTATTTCCTTGAGCACAGTCATAGGTGTTACATTAATTGGCTATTACCATTATTACAAAGGAATTAAAGACTATGAAAATCATCAGCCGTATGCAATACCAATATCCACAATTTCTTTTTTGACTGGTATGATTTTGTAAGTATCTTTCTACTGGAGGGGATAGGAAACGCGAGACGCTTAGAGAGACTCTTGATTTTTCTGTTTCTTGTGACCCATAGAGAGCGACCAGCCTTTTAAGAGTCGCACATATCTAGCAACCATTTTTGCCCAAGTACCTCCCTCCGGGTTCCTACTACTAATACTCTATGGAAGTGATCCCTTCAAGATCAAAGAAATTAGTTAGTAGGCATGTTGCTTAGAAGCCAAGAGTTTTAGGAAAATGGGCGTCTTATTTATTTTAATGTTATATAGTAAGTGATTTAGTTCATATTGACAATGCAAGTATTTCTAATCAAAAGTTTTGTTTTCTCATTTTAGATTATCGATTGCTTTGTGGCCAATTTGGAGTTTCTTGACGCCAATAATTTTGTTTGCGTTGTTCATGGGCTTTATGTTCTTTTTCACGATCGTACCTCTGTAATGGATTAAGACACTGGAAGCGATTGGTTTTATTTCCTTCAAAGTATTCTACTCCTCTCCAGATCGTTGCAAGAACTGTAAGGATTGTTGAAAACAATTGAAAACAAACGTTTCCTAAAGTACTTGAACACACAATGAAATACCATCTATGAATAAAAACGTACTACAGAATGCTCAGAGATTTCAAGCTGGTTGAACAATTTATTTTCAAATAATGTTTTTGTGCCCCAGAGAAGACCAATACTTCGAAGTGGTGAAAATTCAAACTTTTTTTACCCACCGGGGTAACCCAGATGACAATTTTCTTTCAGTGAGACATTTAAATCTATTGTTCTTTTGTCGTATTTTTATTTTTGTGTTGCTTTGTTTTGTCACTGAGGTTGAATCTCCAGTTATCCATTGGTGATCATTTTATTTCAATGGGGCAAAAAATGAGCCTTTTTTGGGATGATCAGTGGAATGAATCCCAATGGGTCACAGAGATAGGGATGTCAATTATTTATTTAATATATTTTTAAATATTCGAGAAGAACTTTCAATGTCATTTCAATTTTTTTGGATCTTCTTCTTATTTGCTAGTGTAGAACCACCAGGCAAAAAAAACAATAAATAATGATGTACAATGAGTGTTTTAAAATGTTTTGTGACTAAAATCCTATACTAGGAAATCTTTAGTTTATGATGTGTTGTACTAGCAGCTATACAAGTACAGGACGGAGACAACAATAAAACAATAGTCAGATTGTCGAAATTAATTTCGAAAAATGGAATTTTTAATTAATATTATAATGTAAATATCTAAAATGAGTAAAAATATTAATAAAAAAAATAATAGAAAACACAAAAATATAATCTTTACAAAATATGCAATAATTTAAAAGTTTTACTATCAACACAAAATCAACGACCTGCAGACACAAAACTTTTTTTCAACGTTGTCTCAAGGTCCAAATAACGTTCCGCGCCTACTGGGAACATAATATTATACAAATCACGTCTAAGAACAAATATGCAATTTTATCGGTAAGGGTTTGACCCTTCAACTCTTTGTGTAACTACATCAAAGCCTATTTTATTCAAGTAAGTATGTAAAATACGTTTCTCTAATATCTCTAGAGTAAACATAAACCATTAAGCTTAACCAAACCTAAGGTTAAATGAACCATTTTCAAAGTTTTTAACATATGGATACAGTTTTTATTGAACTAATATTGAAGAAATTTATCTTGAAAAAAGTATCAACATGGAAGATCGTAAACCTACCTTAAGGGTATAATTTTTTGCGGTTTTCGCGGTGTCTATTGTTTTATAACAAAAGAATTTTGTTCTATAACAATAAAAAACCCAAGACCCGCAAAATTAAATTCCCGCAAAGATTTGTACCCTTAAAGGTATAAAATATGCTTACTAATAAAACTACCATAAAATCATAAAAACTAAAAGTTTTTCAATGGTAGAATACTTTGTTTGTACGGTCCAAAGTTTTTGATGGGCGGCTCCATTGGCGGTGACGGGTAAGCATGCGCCAGACTTTGATAATAGCTGTGATAATAATGAGAGGCGGGATTCAGGGCGGAAGAGGGAGTGAAATCGATACCTGGAGCATAAGGCGTATTGACGTGTATTTGGCGATGTAAAGGCTGGTGTTTCTCGACAGTCGGACCACCTCGAAGACTCGAGGGCGGCGGAGGAGGTGGGATCCAAGGAGCGGCGCTACATTTGTGTGTAACCAGAAGCTCTTTGCTCGGAAACGAAAAATAACATTTGTCACAGCGAATGGCGGTGGAGGGCGGGAATGGTAAATCTTTTTTTGAAGTGATAGATGACAGCGAATTCTCGTAATTTGTTGCTAGTGTTGATGGGGCGTTCTTTGCGATAAGACTTGCCAAGAATTCGAGTTCATTTTTGCGTGGAGGTTGCGTTTTATAGTCGATCTGTTGTAATAACGATAGTGGTGTGACCTTTTCACGTTTTCTTCTTGTTGGCTGTGAGTGTTGAGTGGCAGGGTCGTCAGTACAAATGCTCAACGAATTCTTTCGTTTGCTTGTCGTTCCTATGGAAATATCGAAAGAAAAAAACGGTATTAAATGTTGAACAATACTGCACACACAAACAACATATAGATATACATTTTTTTACTAAGCACTGCTATATTTGTATGATATTTTGATCTATTCTAAGTTGATAAGAATATAGATAAAGTTGATTTAGCTGGCCTATTTCGGGGCTTATTTCTTCTTTTCTTTCAATTAGATGGTTTTTATATCACCTTTTTAACATTTTCAGACTGAGGCTGATAAAAATTTAAAAATATATGTTGAGAAAAAAAATTACGAAGCGATACCTCTGTTATCATTCCAAGTCAATGGTATTCCGAGAAGTTGAGTGTATTTAGTATCATACCAAACCAAAAGCTCGTTGCCAGGTAAAATATCCTTAGTTGAACGATAATATATGCAACCGTGGTACTGAAAAACGACAAGATTCTGTTCCTTCTTGTGGCGCGCGCACCTGACGAACGCCATCCAATTGTTTTCGTTAAAGCCGTCCAAGAAATGACTGACTTCACCATCATGAAAGATCTATGTAAGAAAATGAAAGTAAGGTTGAGAGTGTGTGTGGTTAGTAAGTGTGTTTTTAATGCTCACTTCACCATCTCTGCTGGTCTCTAATACAGACGACCAAGGTTAAATAAATCTTAAAATAAAAAATAATAGACGGATGGTTTAGGATAACCGGCGGGTTGGAAAATAGTCAAAATCTCAAGTTTTCCGTAGTAAAGTTTCTTAAAGCAGTTTGGAGAACGAAACATCGAGACAAAAAATTGTCTCTTTTATTCAAGCGATTTTTATAAACTTTTATACTAAAGAACGACATGGTCTCCAATCAGCAGATAAATTATATGCAAATATTTTAAATATAAATTTTTAACAACCTATCCACTGAGAAAATAACCGCCTCGCTCGAAATTAGCATATAATTTCGTTTGGAAAGATCATGCACATCTTAACTGACAGTAAAAACAAAAGTTCCACCTGGTTAGAGAGACAGGGGAAAGGTGTTTTATTCTACATGAAAATGAAAAAAAAAGAAACATACCTCCCACATATGATCAGTGTTCATACTTGATGAAATCTCGGTTGTTCTCACCAATTTTCCTTCAAAAGGTCCAAACCACGTGCCCTGTTGAATCCGCTTGATTGCGCATGCTCCAAACTTTGAACCGGGCAGACTCGATGAACACAGAGAGATTTCATCCGGTGTTCTTATTTTGCGTGGCGAGAGCGGTGGTGTTTCCGGAAGGCTGGTACATTTCCGTATTTTACCTTGAAAGAAAAAATGTTTCGATATTTAATTTTGTGTGCCTGCAAAAGAAATCAGAATCAAAATCTGGGATCCCTCAATCAATTCATGACCCTCCTCAAGATTTTGAGAAACTCCCTTCCTCTCCTAATTTTAACTTGTTATGTGGTTCATGTGGTCTCCAATTACAATGTAAAGAAATTAGTTTTTTTTTGAAGAGCATTAGACCTGAAAAATCTCCCTTTGGTTCAGAAATATTTAACTTTGGTTTAGCACAAACTGAAAAATGCACCGACAAGTTTCTTCAGTTGAAATTTTGTCATCCAAAAAGATTGAATACGCTCCAATTGAAATCCAACCATCTGAAAAGACTGAAATTTTACCAGCTGATGAGGCTGAGCCATCTGAGGAGAATGAAATCTCACTATTTGAAGACCAACCATTTAAAATGGTTTACATTTCGAATAAAATGGCTTAAGTAAAAAATAAAACTGAAAGAGAACCAAGGAAATACCCGACTTCAAATCTATAACCCTCCTATAAAGCTCGCCTCCCGTCTAAATTTCCTTTAAATTACTAGTTCACAAAGAACCCTGGTCTATTAATTCCATGACCTAAGGTTCCCTTTGTTCAGAAACTTTGGACACTCCAACAAGGGGGTTTCCGGACTTCTTTCAGAAAAAGGGTAAGGTCACCTTTCAGTAGCGTAGATAGAACTTCTTCTGAAGAAACTAGTCTCATTTCTTTGTATCCATAGAGGTACTGTTGGATGATGTTATCTGAAAATTTCTTGCTGGGTAGATTGGTAGTGGAGCCATTGTTTACTTGTGCTTCCATATTAAACTACAAATAATATGCTGAAAATAGAAACATTTGATATTGAAATAAAAACAAAAACACAGATTAGAGGCGGCTACAAAAGGTACTCTAAATTTTTGTTTGGAAAGCCTGTATCTGCCACTGCACAGAGGACAGACAGTTCATTACTATACTTGGGTTTTGAATTTTCTTCCCAGGGCTGTCTTCTGAGGGTAGAGCTTTCCTAAGGTGTACTTAATCCCGTATATTATAAAAATAAATCTTCAACTGTTAAAATCCAAACAAAACGCCACCCTCTCCCACCCTCTAAGTATGCTGTAGTCAATTGATTATTTCATCACAATGTAGATATCACCTTAAAAATCTAACGAAATCAATCGCTTAGCATTGATTTCCACAATGTGAGACGACCAATTATTCACAAGCTTGCGTGAGCGTTTTTACCAACCTTTTGTTCCCTATTGGTACCATTTAGAATAAACAACATCAAAAGAATCACCGAGAAAATCTAATTCTATAGGTGACTCGATTTATCTAAAAATCTTGCATCTTAGAAATACCAAAACCAAAAGCAAAACAATGAAAGACACTCTCTAGAGCTAAGTTTGTTTGTGGAATATATGGCAATTAAGCGAACATAATTTGGCAAACATTTGCGCTTTTGTTTCGCTTTGTTTACGTTTACCACAGCTTCTGATTCTTGTTATTGTAACAAAAAAACAGAACACAAAAGGAAAGACGCTTTCTTCATAAAATTCAGAACCCTGCTCACATTGAGCACAAAAGCTAATTGATTGAAATGTTATTGTTTTAATTAAGAATCGAACGTGCTAATTATTTTCATCAATCGAATGAATAGCTTAGAAAAGCTTTTCCATTCTTTTCAAATTGAATACGAATCAAAGTTAATCAATTGTCTATATAGAATTTTAATTTATTGAAATGCCTTATAAGGGTATTTCGTTAATAGAGACTGATTTTTAGTTAACCGATTCACAACAAAAGCTTAGCTGTTCTTCAGTGTGAAGAACAACCCTGTTATCCAATACTTTTATAAGAACACAAGGCTTCGATAGGTCAAAAAAATTAAGAACATGTAAGAACATGTTAAGAACATTTGGAGGCTTTGGAGAATCAAGAGTACATAATAAACAAGAACATTTATTTTTATTTTTGATTATGTACACATGAATTAAAAGACTTATAGTGGTTTTCAGGATAAACACTCGTTTACAAATGCAACAACATCAAGCCTTTCAACAAGGAGCAATAGCCTACCCAACAGGCATACAACGCTATTCCAACACTGCTTCAACGTCTAAATAACGTTCGGACGTTGAAACAACATTGTTTGGACGTTAATACAACGTTCTGCGTACCACGTACTAAGGGGTTCCCGCTGTTTGACTCTCGTTTTAGGTTCAGTTCAGTTCATTGATAACCGAGCCGGTAGACTTCTTCTCAACCTATAACAAAATTAAGTTTCGTCAAAAAAGACTTAAACAATCTTAAGTTATTTGTCTCTTTCTAAGGACGAATTTACTAAAACTCCAATAAACACCGGAGTTCATACGATTCAGATCCCTGTAGCCCTGTAGAGTGATCTCCAAATTGCCAGAAGGAAAAAGAAAAATGATCAAAAATAAAGAGTCAATCGAATTTAACAATCTTAGGTTACCGGACTCTGTCAACATGGAATATCGATTCGCCTCTTTCTAACCGTGTTGCTAACACTCCAATAACACTGGCGTTTATAGTGCCCACAGCTCTTCATCCATCCCGATACAAGAAACGTTTTTTCAACGGTTAAAACATTGCAAAGACGTTAAAAAAATGTCTTGTGTCTGGGATTCAGATGCCGTAGCAACATTGCTAGAAGGAAAAAGACAAAATAATCAAAATTGTGTTGTCATATTTTAAGAACAGAAAATTATTTTGGTTAAATAAAAAGGACGGATTACAAGAAAAAAAGAAAAAAAGGGAATAAAAACAACGAAGAATGAAAAAAAAACACAAAGGAACAGAAATAGACAAATATGGAAAAGAAATAATCAGAGGTGAAGGAAATATTTGAATTTTTAAGTGAAAATTATTTAAAAAATTCATGTGAGTAGAACCGATTAAATTTTGGTCTAACAAACGCGTTTCTTAATTTAAGATCAAAGGTAAGGTCGTTTTCCACAGTTTGGGTCCAATACTTCGATAAAATCATATAAGAAGGTCACCTTATTCAACTTGCTTGCTAACTTGTCGTCTCATGGCGAAAGACACTCTTTTACGACGTGTTCTTAAAGACCTTTTTTTATTGTTTATTCTTATAGAAAAATGTTCTTACAAATTAAAAATATTTATGAAAAATATGAAAAATATCATCATTTTTAATAAAAGCCGATATATTTCTAAACTATTTTAAAACTAACAAAGTCTCCCAAGAACAAAACAATAAACTTTGATGAGAATAAAAAATAATAATAATTTCACGATTTCTTGTCCCTCAAGATATTAATAATTCAATTTTTCATTTTCTATTGTAAGAAAAAAAGAGGCTAAAATATTAACAGTTTATCATTCCAATTTTCATTTATCAGGCGCGCCGAATTTTCAATGAAGATCTAAAATTATATTTTTATCCTCCTAAAATAAGAACAAAATTATCAACATTTTATATTTCTTTGATATATCGTATTTATTAATCCATATAATCCATGTTTTGGGTGGAAAGGGAGGCCGTTTATTTCAACGTCGGCCAAAAGGTTGTAGACTTTTTTAAATTTAAATTAGCAGAAAATCAGCAAAAACACATAACTTCCCTATTAATCCCACTCAATGATTTTAAAAGTGGTCTGTTGGCATGGTATAGCAATAGCTGAAGGAAGGAGTACAGTTGTAAAAGTCTACAGACCTTTTGTCCAAATGCTGGAATTTAAATTTTTCACTTTACTTCTAAAATTCTAAAATAGATGGTTCTAATATTAACACGAATGAAAAAAAATGCACTTCAAATGACACTGTCTCCGCCTCACATCGCTGTCTCCGCCTCACAGGTTAGACAGGTGGAAAAATCGCTCAAAAAGGGCCAATTTTTTCGACCCCATTAGAAAATCGGATGTTCTCTCTCGTCCCAGTGGCAAAAATACTAAATGCCACCCAGCTAAAAATAAGATCAAAGAACAAAATAACTTTTATGACCTTGCCGGAAAAGCGTTGCAACTTTCCTCCTTGAACTTTTGATAACCTAATGACACACGAAGACAGGGGTGTTCATTTGGGTTTGCTACCGCCCAAATGATTTAACTGAATTATTTTAAATTTAAATTTTCTTGATATTGTTTGTGAAATAAAACTTGAGAAAAAATTCTTTAACATTCTTTTTGAAACAAAAGATTGTGCGAATATATATCTATTCTATAGATTTTTGTTTCCCTATCGTTTATAATTAATGCATTGTTAATAATTTATTAATTAATTCATCATGGGTTTGGGTGAGTTGAAGGATTAATCTTTCTTTGTTCTATGTGTTTGGGGTCCTTTTCTCCCCTGATTCCTTTCCTCTCTGTTTAAAGAAAATTCTTCTTTTTGATTTCGCCGTCATGTTTTTTACCAATATTTTTTTATAAGAAACAAGAGTCACAAAGATGTGGTCAAATATTTCCTCTAATAGCTCAAAGAGTACTTCTTGGTGTACCCATTATTGCATTATTGACACCCCTCCTGGTCATGATACTTCTTAATTTAAAAAAAAATGTATTCCCTACCCTGTTACTAGACCCATAATTAGCTTATCACTCACTTGAAATATACTAAGATTATCGTCGATCTTTTGATATATTAAGGGATAACACAACTTAAACGTCCAATTCACTTACACCACTTTTCAGTATTCTTATTTTTTGCCTAATCATAAGTATGCTTTATTCACCCTCAATGAAAAGTGTACAGTCATTTTATCTCTCAAAGGAAACTGCAATTCTACATTTGAACACTGTACTGATTTGAATTTGCTGCTGATGAAAAGAAGAAATAGTAAATCTGTCTGATAATATCCATTATATATTATTTTTTGTTTATTGGTCAGCCAAAGCTGAACATTCATTTCCCTATTCAGCAGACGGGCGCGGGGGGGATTCAGAAATCAAAACGTGTTTCCCCGATTCCCTGATATCCCGATTACTTTTTCGGGGAAACACCGGGGTCAA
>JAUJPO010062914.1:0-12910 GCA_032270745.1 Tiaropsis multicirrata | reverse complement strand
TGGACGAAAACATCAGGTTGATGTTTGCTCAATCCAAAGATTGCTCCATTTTCTTTATGGGCACACAAACTGTATGGGCCTGTAAGAAATTGCTTTTATTTAGTAGGTTGAATCTTTTAGGTTGGTTTCCATTTGCAGCAACTTAGATAAGATTTACAGATAGATTTTTGAAATCATAGAGTTGATATGGTTAATCATTATCATTCATACTAAAAAAACTGCAATAAGTTAATGGTCTTATTGGATACCCCCATGTCACAGGCCCGGTGAAACCCCTTCCCTTTTCCAAAAAAGGCCATCCCTGAAAAGCATAGAAACTTTGATATCCTTACTAAATGTTGATCAAATCAGGTATTTGTGAAAAGAGGATGCAAAATGGCGGAGCTGTCTTTGTTTCGAGGGTTGGCTGCATTTGTTTTCACAAATCTCTGATCAAGTAAAGTGTGCCTCCATCATTTTATTTATCTGACAAAAAGGTTCCCACAGGGTCACTTCTGAGACAGGGGTTTTCGGAACTAACAGTAAAAATTTGAACGGACATTACTTACATGGGCTGTAATGACCGGCGCTGACAGCTAAAAAAAAGAAATGAAAACAGTTGAAAAATATTATTTTCATCAACCATCTTGGTAAAACTATAAAGAGCATTATATCTCGTAGTATTTTGGTTGAGCTATAAGCTTGAGAATGTTATCATATAGAAAAAAATAGCAATTTCGCAAAAACAGAAATCCAAAGTCAAACTGAAAACTTACCAGCGATGATCGCGATCAAGATGATGGTCTTCATTTTTTGTTTTTTGAGATGCTTCTTGAACTTGGTTTGAAGTTGAAGTGATGATTTCAAATTAAAAACACACGTCTATTTATACTGCATTCTGTTTCCGGTAAAAATATTAAAATTGGAGACAGGTGGAAGATTATATATAAAGGAGATGAATTTTGCGATAAAACAAAATTGTTTGTTACATATAGCCTAATTGATGGTTCAATTTTTGCAAAATTGCTTGCAAGATGCGAATCTGTGATAAGATTAAAAGGAATGCTAGCGAAGTATAAACCTAAAATCTTTTTAGTTGGTTGAGTTTCCGTTAGATATTTAGATAACAGATAATCATTATATTTGATTGGGCCAAATTATCTTTTAGATTCTATACCATAATTGCGTTACATGCTAATGGAGGTGTGTTTTAGAGCTTACGAAAGCTCTACTACTCTGGAGATCATAGACAAGTGACATATGCGGAGCTTTTTTAACGTTGTTCTCCCTGTAAAATACTTATCATTTGAATTTGGTAAAGTACCTTGGGTGGCACGTTCGTACGTTCGAGTTATAGGTTTTAAAAGTAATCCTTTGTACAGTGAAAAAACTGACCCTTACGCGTGCATTTTGCGGCCATTTATCCCCAGTTTTTGCAAAGATTTTCTCAAATTCCTTACTCTTACAGTACTTCTGGGCTTTGTTAGAGCCTCCGAAAACATAACCTTAAAGGCTGAACGTCAGGTAGGCCGCCTACCTTAACCGCCCCCTTAACCGCCCCATCCCCTGAAAGAAAAATTGAATTAAAGTCAACATTGGCAGTTGGCACATTTAGATATCCTGCTTACTGGACGAAAGAGATAATGTGCTAGCAAGTGATTGGTTAAAAATCCTTTTTAAACATAGATGTAATCCGACTATTTATTGCCAGCTAAAAAAAAAGTAGAGTTTGGTACAGAATAAATAGAAGTTACCACAAACTCAATGTAGTCAAACTTTCGTTAAATTTCGTTCGAATGTTCTAGTTTTACATCTTGCCGTCGTCCCCCGATTTATCTCGCTTAACGTAACCTCTCAATTGAGGCTCGCAGGGCCTCATGTCGCGCCATTGGTATACGACACGCTGGCTTGTCAGCTAGTTTTAAATATTTTTCTTGGGTTAAAGCATTTGCATGCCAAGGCAGGGAAGGATATGAAGAAACTTCAGTCGACGATATACCCCTTACAACTCCTTCTTTAACTCCATGCATGAAAAGCAGGTACTTTCTGCACTAATTTGCTGCCATTAGAAGCTTAGATGATCTAATTAGTGGTTTAATTCATCAATTGTGACGGATCATCGTCTAATGGAACAGATAATTACTACCGGAAACAAAATCCAGTATAAATAGGCGTGTATTTTTCATTTGAAATCATCACTTCAAATCAAGTTCAAGAACAAAAAATGAAGACCATCATCTTAATCGCCATCATCGCTGGTAAGTTTCAAAATTCATCTCAACTTTGGTTGGACTTTGAAACCAGTTAAAAGTGACTTTGAGATGCCGCAACCACATTTGAAGTGATTGTGATGAACAACTAAGTCTTGTTATACGTTTTATATGTTTTTGTTCCCTTTTTAATTTTTTAGCTTGCAGCGCGGAACATTACAGCCCATGTAAGTATATAACTGTTTATTTTAACTTACAACAAGTTTTATTCCGTAAAATTGAGAAAAGCCAAGTCTCGACCGTAGCCAAGTGATTAGAGTGTTCGACTCCCGGTCGCAAGGTTGTAGGTTCAACCCCCAGCCGGGTCAGACCAAAGGCTTGAAATCTGGTACTCGCTGCTCTCCTGCTTTGCACTCAGCATTAAGGAATTAAAGCGAGGGTAAGTGAAATCCAACGGGAAAGGAGTGGAACCCTCCCCTACCTTGGGGTAGACAGCTATCGAAAAAGGAGCCTTTGGGTCGCCCTCAACTGCAGTTGCAAACAAGTCTCCCTTCAAAACGTACAGAAGAAAAAAATATTTACAGTAAGTTTTTCATGGATTCATGGTACAGTTGAACCCATGTAATTCGAATTTTCAAGGGACCGAGAATTTCGTTCGAATTACATGAGTTTTCGAATTATAGGAGTTTGATTAAGTTTGATTAAGTCGGACGGGACCGAAGATTTTGTTCGAATTGTATCAGTTTCGAATTATAGGAGTTCGAATTACATGGGTTCAACTGTAATGCATTTCAACCTGGCGTTTTGCATTTCCAATTTGCCATTTCAATTTTGTCCAGTATAGGACGCCATAATCGCTCCTTGAAGCTTCTCATAAGCTTCTTGTTCAATTTTAAGTGTGATTACAGTAACGTAGCGACGACCGTCTTCACACCTCTGGAGTATGGAGCGTGCGGCCTGTCGGAAGAAGACGCCGTCGCAAAATATGGAAAAGACAACATTGAAATTTGGCATTCCAACTTCACACCTCTAGAAGCCACTGTGGCTCACAGGCTGGACAACGGATGTTACGCCAAACTGATCTGCAATAAAAAGGATAACGTATGATGATTTGTTATTGTTTTTCTAATCTGAATCTTCGTTCAGCTCTACTTAGGGGAGCGCTTCCAAATATTTTATGTACCACTTCGCATAAAATTCGTACCTCTCGACGAAGCTATACGAACGTGTACGAATTAATGATAATTTATGGCAATTTAATTTCTCTTCGACTTTCATTTCTTTTTTATGATTGCGATAATTATCCGTATACGAATCAGTTCGTATCGCATTCGTATAATATTGATACAACATTTGAAGACGGTATCTGAAAAGGCAGTTTTACCGGACCAGTCTCTTGGCTATAGTTCAAGACCACTTCATTTTAAGGCATATAAGCCGAATGCGTTTTGGAGAGATTACGAAAAGAGCTTTATATCGGTACCAAACTTTTTGTCTATCTCTCATGCTACTAGCCTTTAGCAAACCCAATTTTGCAACCGGTGTGTATAACGACTCGGTTATACTCGGTTATATATTAAAAAAACATCTTGAGGTTCTTAAAATTACAATTGTGGACAAAAACCTTGCCCATTATCCGATTTCAGGCCCTTTCTCCAAACGGAATAATTATTTGGAAACCCTTTCTCCAAATTTAATGTTGTTCTCCCCATCAACATTAATATTAGGGAGGGGGACGTGGGCAACAACAAATTATTTCTGTTAAGGTAATTCTAACATTTAATACTTTTTTCCTCTTTTTGTGTTTACGAACAAATGTTGGGAAGAGGTTTATTTTGGACGTCCAACTCGAGGCTATTTCCCCATCAACATTGATATAGGAGAAAGGGCGTGGACATCAAGTTACTTATATTAAAGTAATTCTTCTTCTTTGTGTTTAGGAACGTGTTGTTGGCATGCACGTCGTCGGCCCAAGCGCCGGTGAAATGATCCAAGGGTTTGCACTGGCATTCAAGACAGGTAAAACACAACAACATACAATTCAAAACATAACGTACCGCCAGAAAGAGAAAATTTCCGGTTTCTAGCAATTGACAAATGAGAAAGTTTGCAAGGCGTTTTCTCACTAATGGAAAGTCCTGAAGCCGTGATTTTTGTTTTAATCAAAAGTAAATTTGATCAACTTTGAAGAAAATGCAGTTTCAACGCGAGTAAAAATTTCTATTAGAGGCTGAAGAAGACGTCGTTCCGATTGGAACGATTTTAGGCTGGACGGCACTGAAGACTAGCATCTCTGTGCATCTAGGATATATGTATCTGCCAAATTGAGACCATGTCGTTCTTTAGTACAAAAGTCTCTAAAAGTTGCTTGAATAAAAGAGACTAATTTTTGTTTCGATGTCTTTTTCTCCAAACTCGTTTAAGAGACTTTACTACGGAAAACTTCATTGGGCTCAATTTAGCAGCTCCATACCCTCTGTGCTATAACCAATTACGAAAGTTTCCAGCCATCTTCAACCTCAAGGTACTCATTATTAAGCATTATGATGTTTTATGGTTGTGAACATCTTTTATTGCGGGTGATTCATTTAAGCACTTTTTATGAATGGTTAAGACATAAAAAAGGGCATTCAGTTTTAATAGTTTAATAGCGTTTATATTTTAAACCTTTTTTTTTTAGTTTGAGAAAAATGACGTTTTGCAAAACATCACCAATATTCAAAGACACTCTGCTACCACAGTTCAAAATGTTTCACAAATTGATTCTTCCATCCCTTCAAGTGCCAAGAGCGAATCAGGTATAGAATCGACCCTCACATACCGACCCTTTTTGTCCTTTACAAACACCAAACCAACATATGATGTTTGAATCCATAACTCTGATACATGAGTGTGGGTAGGTAATTCATATTGTGGTGTGTGGTGGCTGGCACTTGCGAGGTTCTACACCTGGATATAATGTTCTCCCTTTTAGTTCGAGTGACTCTATATACGCCTCGCAATCGTTGAGCCGCAATGTCTGGCTGCGCAATGATTCCTTATCCTTAAATGGGTAGGACCCGCCATTTCAAGAAATAATAAGTGGGTGTACAGATATCCAGGGGGGGGGGCTAGTGTTCAGAAAGGGGAGGGATGTACTGATATTTTCTAGAAAAGCCCATTGTAAGGCATCGGAGGAGTGACATTTCACCAATACTAAACGTTTGGTAATCTTTTTAACTTTCAGAAGAGATTCGTCTTCCACCCATCAACACCAGTAGCACAGTCAACAATATCAACATCAACAACAACCACAACAACAACAGTCACCACACACCATCAACAACAAGATCACTAAGACACCAAGTGGAAGAGAGGATGATGTCAACCATCGAACCAATGCCAGATATCAATGTCTCTGCAACCTATGATATTGATGATCACCTATCTCAATCTGTAAGTTTGAATTTGAAAAAATTGATTAGTTAAAAAAGATTTTAACAAAAATGCTTTTGTCATGAATTTTGATTTATGCACAGAGTTTTATTAATAAATTAATAAAAAATTTTTAGCGAATAATTTGACCCGGGAGATATTATTTTAGCAAAAAATTCTATTCTCACCTCTTTTAGAAGTATTTCATCGGGTAGTTAAATCATTGTTCGATTTGAAATTTCTTTTATGGCAACAGCCAATAATTCTGATTATCTGTTGCTTGTTAGCTAGTAGTAGCAAACTCATTGTTCAGAGTGTGACCTCTTTTTTTTTAAATTATTTTTCACCAGGTACAAAAGAGCCAATTAAATTCTCACGAACTAACTATTTTATTTTATTTCCACAGCAAAGCAAGAATGATGAAAGACCACTTGCAACACTTAACAACAGGTATTGTACCCTACCATAATTCTGTCCGAATTTTTCTTGATTAAGACACTGTTGTAGTTTTCGAAAGTCTTGAATTCTCTTCGCATTCTTTTTTTTCATGAAACTGAAAAATTAAAATCTGCATTGTGGTCAAAGGACTGAAATTCAAGCAAATGATAGGGCATTTTTGGCTGAAAATCAATGCCAAAAATACTGTAGGTCGTTAACTCTTTCAGTACCAGCCAAAAGTCGTTTATATCAGAACGACGTATTCTTCACCTAATATCCTCTGATGGAATTCTTGACTTGCTTTGAAACTGCATTTTCTTCAAAGTTGATAAAACTTGCTTTTGATGAAAGCAAAAATGACGGTTTCGGGTCTTTCCACTAGTGAGAAAACGCCCTGCAAACTTTCTCATTTTTGTGAATTGTTTAGAATCCGGAAATTTTCTCTTTCTGGTGGTACAGAAAGAGTTAAAAAGACTTTTTTGCACGTATATTTACCTTCATGGTGCAATGTACATCATTCGTCCTCCTAAAATATCAACGAGGTGTAAAAGACAGCCACCATTTTTGAAGACAGATTTGAAGACTTTATGTTAATTTGTTTCAGGAAATCCCAGTCCGTCATTGAAGAAGAAGAAAATGAAGAGGAAACAAACAACTACAAAGAAGGTTTGTTCCTTGGCTCTACTGTAAAGCTACATAAAACTTTTTTTTTAGATTCATTCAATCTAGTAATTTAAGTTGCGACCGCAGTCGAGGGCGACCCGAAGGCTCCCTTTTCGATAGCTATCTACCCAGTAAGGGTGGGCGCTACTCCTTTCCCTGGATTTCTCCACTTACCCTCGCTCTAATCTGTTAATGCTGAGTGCCAAGCAGGACAGCAGCGAGTACCAGTTTTCAAGTCTTTGGTGTGACCCGGCTGGGGGTTGAACCCAAAACCTTGCGAACGGGAAACCGTCGCTTGGTAACGTGAACCTATTGTATTTGTTTTTTATTTTTGTACCTGGAAAATGTGTATATCTCAAACTCTGCTGTCTTTCAAGCTATTTTCTTTTGTGTATAAGCTTTCCTTGAATAAAACTTGTTTCATTTTCGTTTCTTTTCTTGGTTTTAAAGGAAGAACGGATGACCTGTATGAAGACAATGAGTTAATGGAAATCAGCGCAAATGTTGCCAGCCTGAAAACACTTCTTTGTGAAAAAGAGCGCGAAGTCGACATAGTTGCTATCGATCTCGCAGCAACAATCGGTTCTCTTGAATCGTCAAAGACATTAATCAACCAGCTAACTGAAGATAAAAACGCTCTGGAAGTTATGCTTGGCAAGAACAAAGTGAAGATCCAAGAACAATTGGAGCTGATAGGTGAATTGAAACAACGGCCATCTGCAAAAGTCCATGCCGACATCCAGGGAAAGATCGAATTGCTTTATGAACAGCTGACGGTTACGGATGAGGAACTCGTAAATCTAATGAACTTTATCGAGGAAAAAGACTGCGAGCTCGACGAGGCACATAAAGATCAAACTTCCCTTGAAGAGCAAGTGTCTTTCTTGCAGACAGAAAATAAAATCTTTATCCAACTTTTAGATGAACTGAAAGCAAAACAATCTGAAAAATGCTCGGAATGGGAATGTCAATTGAATAGTGTCAAAGCTCAAAAAGAATCTTTAACTAATGAGAATAAACTTTTGCTTTGCCAATTAAGAGACCTTCAAGTTGAAAGTACCGATCAAATGGCTAAGATTGAACAGTTGAACGCTCGTGTCGAAGAGCTTGATCTCCAAAAGTCGAAAGACGAAGAACAGATTTCTGGCTTGACTGAGGAACGGGATGAACTGAAACAGAAGTTGCATGCACAAAAACAAATCAACGTCAGGTGTATCGAGGAGGAAAAGGAGCTAACAGAATTCTACGAGAAGTCCTTGAAAGATATGCGCTTTCAAATACAGCAGCAGCTTTCAACTAAAGGCAGTTCTTCGAATATGGAAGATAATACATCTAGGCTACGAGAAAAAATAACTAGCCTGCGAAAAGAAGTTGGCCATTTTAAGGAGCAATGGGAAAGCGAGCTCACCAGAGCCAACACCTTTCGTCGCCAGAAAAATATGACTGAGAAGAAATTTCTGAATCGCCAAGAACAGATCACCAGGGCTGAAGAAGATATTTTAGACCTCAGGAGTCAGCTATCTGATGCAAGGAAACAGCTATCAAATAAAGATAGCGAATACCAAGAAAAATTGGACCATCTCATGGTGAAAATGTATAGGTTTCAAGATGAAGAAACCGATAATACCGAAAAATATACCGGAACAGAAGCTCTTTCAAGATCTGAATCATCGCATTCTGCTACTTCATTCAATGGCGAACTCTTGACATCAGCTGAAAATGCGGATAGTGAAATGTCACCTCTGATCAAATACGATGAAAGGTATGATATGACAGAAACCCTTTCATGTTCGTGTCGTTTCTTTTTTGAATTTTTATCTATAAAGTATGATATGAATATTTTAGCAAAGTTATTGTTGGTTATCAACAGCACCTCAATCCATCTTTGACATTTTTCAATTGCAAAAGAAACATTTCCCATTTTACCCCGCATCATGGCCTTGAAATATTGAAGTTTTGAAAAAGCTGAAATACCTTCTCTATCAAATTTTCATAAAACCAATCGCGAAGAAAACCTTTAAAAAATGGGGATATCTTTCTGCTTCCTCAAAAACTAAAATTTAGATATTGTTAGGATAAAGAAACTCAATCTATCTATTCAAAATTTCAGTGTAATTGACAACCAACAAGAAGATCTACATGCAAGCAAAGATAAATGTTCCACCACTGAAGAGATTCATTCTCTTGATGGTGATGATATCGATAATGGAAGTATTCTGATGGCAATGTCTGATGACGAAGACTTCGGAACTGCTCTCATCAGGTATATGCAATGTATTAATTTATGTTTTACTTATATGCGTATAAACAAGGTGTACTAAGCTGTGATAGCGTTAAAAGAAAAAACACCAACTCGTACTGAACATTCACGCAACATATCTACCTTTTTCCTATGTATTATCATATATTGTAATTATCATATTGTTATAATGCCTGTCTTTCCTTTTCACTGAAGACCCTAACCCAACTAAGTATACCAATTCATTCACGGTCTTTCTTTTCTCTTCTATTTTCAGGAAAGAATCATTGGCGTTCCACCCTCCGCCCTCACTCGCTCTTACCGACAATGCTAACGATGAGGAGCATGACGTGGTAATTCCCAAACAAAAATGCGGTGAAAGATTTTTGAATGGTGAAGATGAAGAGCCGTTATATAAGGAGTCGTGCGACGAATCTACTGTTTCAGTAAGTGAAGTCAACTGCTTTAAGGCATCGGTATCAGAAGTCCCAATGAATGGCAAACAAGAATGCGCAGAAGTCCCAATGAATGGCAAACAAGAATGCGGTGAAAGATTTCTGAATGGTGAAGACCAGCCATTAAATAAAGTTGCAGTAAGTGAATCCATCTGCTCCAAGAAATCGCCATCGGAAGTCCTGATGAACAATAAACCAACGAGTTTAAGTGGAAAGAAGAATTTTCATGATTACAAATATGCCGATACTGAATGCTTTCCACAATTCCTGAAGAAGACATTCCCAGATGGTGTCGAAGACATGTTCCCCTGCTTGAGTAATTCTGATGCTTCCTTGGATAAGAACTCGGCTGGCTCATCCTCCGTGGATTTCTCAACAAGAGAAACTAGCTCTTCTGATAAAACCAAAAAATTCTCTTCCTTCAATGAAAAGAAAGGAAAGAAAGTGAACAAGAAGACCAAGAAATCTTCGAAGAAGATTAGCTCACACAACGAATCCATTTCACATAATTTGTTATCTTCCTTTGAGAAGAATGGCTCAGATGATGAGACCCATACACCGATCGCTGCCAACCAAGTCATTGAAGAAAATGGCGGCCAAAATGTTGACGACATCTTTGATTTCTCAATGTAAATCTAATAACATAAAACAAAGAAAAACTTTTTTAATTTTTCTTATTATTGTAAATCATTTCTTAATCCACATAAAAAATCCATAAAAATAATTCTCTCATACCGGTTTTTGTAAATTAATTTTAGTAAATATATATATTATAGTCTGTATACAAAATTTAATTTTCTGTCTTTGTTTATCCCTAGTCCTATAAATATTCTCGATGTATACATTTTGTTTTGGGTTCTGGCCACCGAGGGGTAAATCACTAAAGAAAATCACGTACACCTTTTTGAGAAATCAAAAAGAAATCAAATCTAAATCAAATCTAATCTAAATCAAAAAGAAATCAAAACCTCGTACACCAAATTTTTAGTGATTTATCCCTCGTAGTTTCCAAGGGTTCCAACGGGTCACTGAGACAATGGTGTGCTTTTGAACCCAGGCTTTGAACCGATGTATTCAAATTTACCGAACACTTCCAATGTTCTGTAAACAACGTTTGTGCAAGCAAATTTAAAGTGCATTTGCGCATGGTTTCTTTCTACACAAATTTTGCTGTATGATTGATTAAAGAGAAAAAAATTTCGTCTCTTTAAATTTGATTGCGGGACAAAAGAAAACATTTAAAGACGCACCAAGAATAATAAATTTCTGGAATGATTTAAAAGAAAGACATCTAAAAATGGTTATCAGTATTATATCACAGTGAATTCGAATTGGATTCGAATATTTGCTGGCAGATATTTAACACTGTATACCAAAACTTAAAAGTTATCAACAAAAACTGATGAAGATAAAGGAAGAGCTTTTACAGACGAATTTAACATCAAATCAAGAGGAACAGGTCAAACAACAAATGAAAACAACATTTCAACACTAAGAAGAAGCGAACGGAAAAAGTCAACTAAATGCGGAGTTCATTGTTAAGTACTATGATGCTCCAACAAAGGGCTAACAATGGATATTCATCATCCTCTACCGATAGCAGTCGACATTTCCAGCCTGATCTTGTGCGAGATGTACCGGAAGATGCTATTGGAAGTCCCGAAACACCTACGGAAATACCCTTGTTAGGAACTAACGATGATGTAGAAACGCCGGAACAGCTGGACAAGACGGATAAAGAGTTCCAAGGAAATACTGACAGCACTAAGCCGTTGTTTTGTTTCTCATTGATGAAGACGTTACTGGCATCCCTGGTGAAACCAGCTTTAGGCAAATTCAACATGTTTAATTCTCAACGAAAGATGGAGAGTACGAACAAGGATAATTGGGAAATTGAAATCAACGAAATTGATGAGATTCATTGGGTTGGTTCGGGCGCACAAGGGGCGGTGTTCTTGGGTAAATGGCGTAACCAAGAAGTGGCAATCAAGAAGGTTAGAACTGAAAGGGATACAGATATTAAACATCTGCGTAATTTGGATCATGAAAATATCGTCAAATTTCGGTAGGTTCAAAGTTGTCATAAAATATTGTCTTTCGTCTATGGTATTTCACCTCTCAAATTTTTAGAGAAAACATGTAAAATTTTCCACATTGTGTAGACTGTACTGAACTCCACATATCATTAGGTTCTAATTATCTATTTTTAAACTTTATTGGAATTTTATAATCCAATCTTGTTAGAAAAAGATTTAATGAGATTTATATTACCAAACACGTTATAGGTGTTGTTCAGTTAAACAATAATATTTGCTGCATAATAGCTAACAAGCTTTTAAATAATTCCCCTCTTGTTCCACTAAAAAATTTTGCTGGAACGTAAGCAAACAATGTAAACAAAGCTAACCTTTAGTTGACAAAGAACATCTTCTTATTGATTTCCCTGAAAATGCGTGTTCAGTTTTGGAGAAAATCGGCCATACTGTTTCCGATTTCTTTCCGCGAAAGTTTCTTCTTTTAAAGTAGTATTCAATTCAGAAATGGTATCTCTAATATTTTACTAACCTTGCGTTTGGTGTTTTAGCATTTTTGGTGTTGATTTTATGTGACCTAAAAAACAAGAACTAAATGGTTGCTTGGAAACGAAATAAGCACATCCAGCCTTAGCTAAGGATTTGATGTTCTAGTTAAAAAACGTGTACTTCGCATTTCAAAGGCTGGCTTCAAGCTTTAAAATGTTCTTAATATGTTCTTAACTTTACTGAAAAATAGCAATTCTAGCTGTTTTCAAGTTATCTATTCATAAATTATCAATAAAGAGGCTTAAAATGTTCTTAGCTTTTTGGCTTTCGAAATGTTATGATCCGATTTGGTTTGTTGTATATACTTAACGTGTATATACTTGTTTTATTTTCCAGGGGCGTGTGTTCGAAAGGGCCTTCATATTGCTTAATCATGGAATTTTGTCCGAGCGGTCAACTGTACGATGCATTACGTAATGACAAAGAAGTGTCGCCATCTTTATTGATCACGTGGGCACGACAAATTGCTGAAGGGATGTCGTATTTGCATTCGAACAGAATCATCCATCGGGACCTAAAATCACCAAAGTAAGACTCGTGTGATATATCTATCTATGACGTAATAGAAGTACTTTATTGGTCAGCCAAAGCTGAGCATTCAAATAGGTACAATTCGGTTCTTCTTCTTCTTCTTCTTCTTCTGTAAGACGGCAAAAAGAAATTCCGATTCCCGATATCACTTTGATTTGTGAACTATCTTCCGATCGGGTTAACTTTTTGCGTACTTTTAGCGTGTGTTGTTTTTACAGATCATAAATGTGGTGTTTCAAGATGGCGGCTCAAGCGATAAGTGTTTCCAGTGTAAATCTGTTGCAAGCTTCAATTTCTGTCATATCTTTTTTAAATGACTTTAAAACTTGGCACATCAAACACATGATTTTCATCAAGGGGATTCTTTTTTACATTTTTTGAAGGTTTAGCTATTTGCTC
>JAUJPO010062903.1:0-12912 GCA_032270745.1 Tiaropsis multicirrata | reverse complement strand
CGCTTTTTAAAACAAATGCATCCAAACCTCGAACAAAGACAGATCCGTTATTTCGTCTCCTCTTTTCACAAACCCTGGTGGGACTCAAAATTCGCGAAAAAGGGACCCTGAATGGCGGGACTGAAGTGCCAAAATTTTCTCTACATTTTCTACATTTTCCCAAAAAGGCACCTTATGAGGGACAGACCTTTGTATTTTTGTATTTTTGAGACCCTGAATGGGACTCTAGGTGAAAAAAGGTACCCTGATCAGCGGCACATCCCCGTACCCTTTTTTGCCGCCCCCCCCCCCCGGGTGACGGGTCACATTGAATTGATTTTTCTTCAAGGTCTTGAAGTTTCTTAACTGTCATTTTTGTGCGGAATTCAAACTGCCAATGTTACCATACTAGTTTTTTTTCTCATGTGAGCTTAGTGAAATGGGTAAAAATTAGAATGGGTCCATACTAGATAAACTAGTGCGAGATCGTGTAATAAAAAAATATTTTTACAGCCATGAAATATTCTACAAAAGGACTTGTTTAAAAGATTTTTTCAAATCTAGTGACATAATCCTGACTTTTTAAGATTGTTCTAAACTTATTTTGGATATTTAAAGAATTAATCAATTCTTTTATATCCGTAATGTATGTATTCAGTAAAATTTGACGGTCTAACTTTATTATGCCAAGATCCATACAAGAGATGGAAGTGTCTTTCCGGTTGAACGCAATTCTTTTCTGTCGACCACCAATCGTTGACGTCACTATACCACATTGGGAAATGCGGAGCCAAGTGCACCATAGTACACAATCGGCACAAGAATTTAGTGTTTATGAATTTACCAGTACCTTTCCATAAGAAGTATTGGTTATACAAATCGTCATTCTGATCCAAGTAAATGAGGTATTCAGCTAGATGTTTTGGTGATTGAAAATCTTCGGCCAGAATGTAGCTGTTCGGTGGTAATTGACGTTTGTAGTCCTCACGATGGGCACCGAATACAACAGGAATGACTTTGTAGCTGTCAAGAAACAAAATATGATCAATTACTAATCGATATTTTATTCATTTGATTAGGATTTTCAAACAAAAAATAAGTCTTTTACCGTCTTGTACCTACTTTACATTACAATTAAAATACAATTTGCAATTCCAATATTCCTGAAATATTCTCGAAACTCACCAAACCTTCGGAAAAGATTGGTTGTTTTATCGTTGCATAGGGTGAGTAGGGTTGCGACTTGCTAAGTAAAGTTGGTTTGTTTTTTTGACAAAGAAAATATGTAATTCAATACGACAATTAAATAGATTGTTAAGATGTTATAGATCTGCGTTTGTTTTTTTCAAATAACAATTTGATTGTTTGAAAAAGTGTTTGGAAAAGAGCTTATCGTGTCATAATAAAATAAATTGCAACATTTCGTAGTTCATTAGGGAAATTCCCTTTACATATCTATAACCACAAGTAGTAATCAAACAGAAACTGTTTGGATGTGATGATATTTGAACACTGACCAGACAATGTGTGGTCCGTTGAGAGTTGGTTATCTAGAATTTCTCTTCGAACACGCGCATGGTCTTGGTTAGTCGTGCAAGGTTCGGTGTAACCTAAATACACTGCCCGACCCTAAGCCCTCACGGGATTGACCATGCACTTATGCTTTCTTCCATCCCAATTTCCATTTCTTAACTCCATCATATTATATATTATGTGAGTTTTTTTATTTCGCTTTGCTTCATTATCATTATCGAGGTTACGCAAGGAGTTATGTATGACCTTAAACGCATATGAGTCAGCCTGTACATAGTTCTTTGTTTAAAAGTCTTGCTTAGATGAATTATGTACAAGATGACTCAAACGCGTCTCAGGTCCTAAATAGCTCCTTGCGTAACCTCGCTATTAAAGATTATAAAACAAAACATAACATTTTGAAATATGTTCGCTCCCGGGTGGACTTGAACCACCAACCTTTCGGTTAACAGCCGAACGCGCTAACCAATTGCGCCACGGAAGCGATGACTTCGATAGTCGAATAAACTTTGGTAAGATAAACTTTCGCGAGGAATTCGCAACATTTTTTTAATAAACTTTTGCAAAATTTCGCGATATACTTTGGTTATATTTAGGCACTTTTCTAAAGTTAGAGAATTGAAAATAATTGCAAAATTTCGCGAGAAAAACTTTCGGGAATGAGCAATACTGAACTTTTCGCAAGCAAACTTCACAAAATTCGAAAGTCTACTTCGCAAAAGTTTTAATTAGAATCCGAATAAAGCACAAGAAAGTTTCATGCAATCGGAATAATCTCACACGACTTGAGCAATGAGACCAGAGTCTGTTGGGCACACAACGTTATTTGGACGTTGAAACAACGTTTCTTGCCTGCTGGGAATTGTGTCAAAGTGATTGAAAAAGATGTAAATAAAAAGGATCAACTCACAACAGTGCATTCCAGTAAGGCTTCTCTGTTAAATAGTCTCTGCAATGACTGTTCTCAAAAGCCAAGTAGAATTTATAGTCTGTGTTGAGCTGTTCAAAACATTTTTTATCCTGTTTAGAGCATTGTCTACCGCACAAACCATACACATCAACGGTGACATATTTTTTCAGATCTTTGATATATTCTTGTCGACCACTGCCAGCTTGGCAATTCGAGACAAACCAAGCTGCCATTTTCTTTTTCCCTTTTGCATAGTTCTCTAAAGGTTTCGTTGGTAAGTCTGTAACACTGAGATTGGATACGAATCTTTCGTACGGCGTGTTTAAGACACTATCTACACGGTAAGTAGCAGTCCAATTTAAAATAGTATTGTCTGATGTGAGGGAAGGGTAATTGTCTGGAGATTCCAATTGAAATCGAACTTTAATCTGATTTTTATTTTTTATTTCAGAAGGCTGTGGAATGTAATCAAGCTCTGAGTATATGACGTCAACATTTGGTAATAGACTGACGTCATTTGTAAATGTACACTTGTTAACTTTACACTTATCCATATTGAATTTATGTTGCGTGTTAACGGAGGATTTTATATAAATCATTTTCGTTTTCTTTACGTTCAATCGAACACGCAACTGATCCGTCACACGATCACGGTTCTCATTAGGTCCAGGAAACAAAGCCATAAGCAGTTCTCGATCATGTTCTACATCAAGAACACGTTTGCCGTATTTCTCCTTCGAAATTCGTTCACGGTTGTAGAATTCCTTGATGTCATCCCTTGTGTTCTTATGATAAGTTTTATTATGTATCTCGAACATCGAGTTCTTATCAAAGTTTATAGGAATATTATTTTGGTAGACTTGACCAGAATGAGATTTAATTTTTCTGCGAAAAATATCACTTTGCTGCTTGCGTTCCTTGTTAAAGTCTTCCCTCGTTTCAACAACACTACCTCCGCCAGGTATCGGTTCAGTTTCAATCTTATTCTTTTGATGTTCTTTCGCATATTGTTGTTGTTGCTGCCTCTCCGCTTCCATCTCTTTCCTCTCCTGTTCTTCTTGATATTTCGCTTCTTTCATTTCATGTTTTAATTGATTCTCTATCATTTCCTTCGCTCTATCTTCTAAAGATTGAATCGCTTCTTTTTGTGATTTTTCGTCTTTCTGTTGTTCTTTAACCTGCTCTTTTTGTTGTTTTTTTATCTCCTTCTCGGCTCGTATCAATCGATGTAGTTTCTTCAAACCGTATTCTCGTTCAGCCATCCTCTGTTCTCGCTCGTCATCAAACTGCTTCTTCAGATTCAGTAAAGTCTCTTGAAGAGTTTTTTGACGATCTATAAACTCCTTTTGCTCATCTTTAAAACGTTCTTGTTGATCCAAAATCTGTGCTTGCGTTTGTTTGATGCCATTCAGTTCCTCTTTAAAATGTCGACTGAGAACGTCTTGTGAATGTTCAAGGCCGTCAAGTCCATATTGAAGTTGTGTAAACTTGTTTCTATTTGATTCTTCAAGTTCATTTATAACCGCCGTCGTGGTGGTTGCTATTTTCTTTTCAGTACGTAGAAAAGATTTAGTTTTGTCAGCAGCTGATATCAAAATATCTTTATGGATGGGCTTTGGTACTGATTCAGAGCCTTCGTAGTAATAAAACACCAAAATCAAAACAGATACAAGGCAAACAACACCAATAGGATTGGCTTTGATCCTCATTTCAATCTATAGAATTTTGTATTACTCCAATTGCATCCAAAACGTCAACGACATAAGACTAATGTGACATCAATCTTATCGCAAGTGAGGTAATACCACTTTTGCAAAGAAAAAGCAAAGAAAAATTAATATCAACTTTTAGTCTTATTAACACAGTTCTTTATAAAAGTCATTTAATAACTACTTTGAATGGATGGCAAAGAAAAAAACATACAGGAATATAGAAAAACTATTGTTGGTAATCTCCAAAACGAAACAAAGGGAAGGATAGAACAAAAAGTTTGATAGAGATAGGAGGTATGCAATTTGTAAAGGGAAGGATGTTTACGCTGATTGTGACTTAATTACCCTTTGCAAAATGATCATATAATTCATTATCGCTGCATGATTGATAAAGACATAATTTTAATTAAACTAATTAGTACATGTCAAAGGTAGGAGAAAGGAGTAATGAAACAAGTATTCGTGGCAAGTTTAAGATGGAGGTTTGCATAAAGCTCTCCAATAACGGACTTTAAACATCTATTGTTCTTATTATAAGCCATCCGCGTCGCCACAAAATTTAACAATAACAGTTACATAACATCCGTCCAAATTCCGTTTCCAAAAAGCCTCAAAAGTTACTTCAATACTGCTGAGAAACAAAATAATCTTAAAAATCAGGGGCACCCCCCCCCCCCCCCTCCTAATAAATGTTTCCAGCGCTAATTAATCCCCCCCCCTCCCCGCGAATTAATTTATATTTGGACATATTTATACTTCTTTTTATTGATACAGTTGTTTTAAAGGACTCCAAATCAAAGTATTTTTAATTACCCCCGGTAGGCCCCCCGGTAATTAAGTTCTTGAAAATTTTCAACAAAATTGTGAAGAATAGCATAGATATCAAGTTATAATACAAAAGCTGACAGTAAAATTTCAAATGCTTTTCAGGAAGCAGATAACGCTTTTGTGCTCGTCGGAAAGATATTCAAAAGTTGAGCAATATCAAAACAAAATAGTAACAAGAATAACCAAATCCCCCTAATTGTGCGTCGAATTGCTTTATGAGAATCTATTTCACTTTTACTTTTAATCCCTACTTCAGTCAAAAACACAGAAACCCAGAAGCCGAAGCATTAAGATGATGTGACCTAAATAAGCGACAATATCTTTCTTTCGTAAATCTGTAAGAATTGTATCTACGGTCGATTCTTTTAGGGCTTTCTATAGATACCTGCCATGTTGTAAATCTATACTAGTCCTGGATGAAAACAAATTAAATCAACTTTTTTATTCCGAGATTCAACCCTTGGTGCGAAAACTCCTGACTAGGTAGAATAGGAGAATCCTTAAGAGACCGAGAAAATCTCGGTAAAAGAAAATAGAAATCTGAATAGAAACTACACGAAAAAAATCATTTTCTGTTTAGCATTTAGTATGATAATTTAAAAAATAATTTGTAGTTTCTCCTCAAATTCGAACTTTGAAGGCATTCTGATGGTCAGAGAAAAAGGTTTCTAGAAAATCTTTCCGTACTGTATTAGCGATAGTGAGGTCGTTGTGCATAATTTGGTTGAAAAAAATAACGTAAAGCTGAAACTTTCTCCAGACCTTCTTTATACAATCATTATCACTCAAAAAGAAATAACTGAAAATCCGAGAATCGGGTCACGTTTTTTTCTGTCAAATTTTAAAATGATTTTTGCTTGTAACCATATACATCACTTGAAATCTCTCAAAAAAAAACTATATAGAAGACCTTTTTGCTGGGAAAAATAAAAAATGACCGAAAAAAGGGTGACTCCATGCTCGGATTGTAGGCGATTTTTTTTGAGTGATAATGAATGTATAAAGAAGGTTTGGAGAAAGTTTCAGCTTTAACGTATTATTTATTCCCCAAAAACAGCCTGCTTTTATCTACCGCGACCTATGAGTGGAAACCATCAATACCCAGCGTTAAAAAATAACGAAGGAATTTTGACTCTGAAGAGCAAGTTTAGAGTAATGGCCAAATGACATTTAAATGACTTAATACAGTAGGAGATACAGAAGATTCTCAAAATTTTGACGGAGAGTGTTGCTTTCTGCTCACATTCCTTATATGGAGGTCGACACTCTCCGTCAAAATCTCTGAGTACCTTCTGTATCCGCCTCTGTAAGCCGTATGATGATGAACCACCTCATAAAAGTTATGTGTCTACCAAATCAATTTTCTTTTTTGCTAGAATTGGTGGTCTCTTTTTCTTCATCGAAGATATATTTTCTAACATTGGGAAAGTAGAGTGCAATGGCGGCGTTTGAAATCAGCGTTAACACCACAAAAAGTGCATTGTAAACGGAATAAATCTGATTAATCTCTTGTTGTCGGAGAACTTTTTCTTTTCCAAGCATTTCTGTTTTGATTGATTCGAATTGGAAATAGCTACCAATGGCGACACACAAATGCATGATCTGATGACTATGTCCAACATAATCAAACGTTCCCGGTGACAGCCGTTCTGGTAACTTTGAGGCCAAAGCCAACGCGCCAACGACATAAAATACAGTGTGCGCCCAAAATGGTGTCCACGACGTAGTTTGGCAATCGAAGTCATTATCACATTTGTACAAGCGGTAAAGATAAGGGAATGCAGCACATGTCCAAGGAATGACAAATGAAGATACTCGCATCAAATGCTCCAATACATTCTTGACATGTCTTGAGCAGCAACATTGGAACGTTGAGAGGACACCAATCTTGAATGTCACCAATGCCATGAGATGGATGCTGTCAGTGGTGAACATCCCTGGTGATGCAACAGGACGTCCATAGAAATAATAAGCCTGCCAACCAGTTCCCGAATAGACGTTTATTATCGCATAATCCATGTAGAAACATATATACCGAGCCCTAGGTGAAAGCGCACAAAAGGTGTGAGCCATGGAGCTGGTGATACAGAACCCCATAATACCCAAAGCATTGGCTGCTAAGGGCCAATAGAAGGTATCAGTGATTGGCAATTCAGTTGTGAACAGTATCCCGAATTTGATAGCGAACAACACAAACGGAACAAAATGCGTCCAAATGTTGAAGGTTTCATTGCAGTGATAGATGAATGGTGTTTTTAAGCATTGTTTAGTGGTCATGTTCTCTGATCGATATCCCTTGGTGAGGAACCGTTCTCGACATCCAGTATCGATCTCATTCTCTGATAAACAATACGATACTACGTCATTCCTTTTGTGTTTACTGGCGGTCATTTCAAAATTATTATAATCTATATAGAAAAAGGGAAAAATACTTTAAAAGAAATATTATACATTTCAAACTCGATAACTTGAACGACTTTCCCGAGACATGCACACTGAAAACGAGGAAACTTTTCAATTTTGTAATCATGACGCGAAACCATCAAGCCATGACTTTTTTTAAACATTCGTCAGGCATCTAGAAATTTCGTTCAGTTCGCCAAAAGCTGGAAAAATCTAATTCCTAAAAATACCGATTGTCCGTTTCACATGGTCTTTTCTGGTGGTAGGAGCTTGGAGCAAGACTAAAATGCCGGTTTAAATGTCGCGAAGTCGTCTACAGTGTTATTAGCTACAATTGGCCAACAAACAGAAAATTTGCTCCCCTAGAAAAAAGGATCTGTTGGCCAATTTAAAAAAAAGAATGTCTCCTAGAAAGTACGAACAGAAAGTTTTGGAAAACTACGATGGCCAGAAGGCTAATTAACAAATACTGTGGCGTGAAACATTTCATGTTCTAAGAGATGTATCACGAAAACCACTAGCCTGTACCAAACTCTATTTTTTTATGTAGCTGACGATAGTAGGGTTTGTTACGTTTAGAAAGATTTTCTGTAAGCGTCTTTTAATAAGCCACTATGTGGAGTGCATTTCTTTTTATTGTCATCATATTGATTGTCAAACCCGTTGTGCGGGTTTGGTACAGGCTAGAAAAGCTTAACAGCGAGACAAAGTTGTATTTGACTTTTTCACTGAGTCACCAAATTGATCACTAGGTTCCTAAAAATTCCATCAGAAAACAAAGTTTCCCCAAAAATCTATACTCCACACTCTACAAAGCTTTTTAACAATCTCCGCTTTGACCTCTCTCTACCTCTACCATTTTTCATTCATAACATCAAAAGTTCAAATCTCAGGGTCCAAAGTCAAAAACGATGAGGTATTACTTCTGATGTTTTGTTTTGATCAAAGATCCGGATAAAAAATCAAGTATTGTATAAACGTAATACGATAACTTAAAATTGTAAGTATAACATAACACAACACACTCCTCTTACTAGTATCTTAGTTAGACTTGATGAAAATCAACAAACTTAATAAAAGGCTTTCACAACTAAGATTTCTCTCTCTATCCCGTGATATCACATATAAAGTAAAAACTCAGCTATACTTAATATTTATCTTAAACCTTTTGATTTGAAACTATGTATTCCATTAATGATATCTTTCATTGAGTTTCACATAAAATGGTATAAATAAAATAGTATATCTTTAACCGAAAATCTTTTTGAATTTACTTTTGGTTAACAAATTTCAAATACTTTGTTATTGTTTGATAGAAATATGTAAAATAGCTTGTTCTAGTTCTACTTAAATGCAATACCATTAACGTTGGATATCAAATTTTGGTAAAGAGAACGATTTTCTTGCTTCTGTCGAAGAGGCCTAATAATGAAATAAAAACGGCTAGAAACTTCTAAAATTCAAATACATTTTCAAGAAGTTTTCTAACTTTCGAAAGCAATACACAAAAACAAATACATTCTAAATTCGTTGGTAAACACAACACAATGCACGCCAAATTTTATGTTGACTACGTGTGTGCCTATACTTAAATGCGGTTACATTTATTTCAACAGATATATTGCAGTTAATGAAATGAAAAGCTGCGTTTCATACCTTTCAAAGACAGTCCAAAGGTCATCTCGTTTGCAAAATGTTTTGGCCTTCCATCGGGTTTTCGTTGCTCCGACAGAACATCTATATGTCAATAATTGCTTCAAAAACAAGCTTTTTAATTTGTTGCTTAGCGACCACCTTAACTACACGATTTTGAAATGTCTTTTCCTCTCTCTCTTTCTCTTTTAAATAATAACAGCAAGGGTTATGGTGAGCAAGCTCAATCAAAGCAGTACGACAGGCTAACGACATCCGACGTTGTCCTGAAAAATCTACCTCTAGCACGTCTGATTAGCCGTTTGCGCGTTTTGGTTTGCGGAAAACGATGTATGTCTCATTTGCTTCAGGCGAAATCTCTCTAGCTCTACTCTACTTTACTGTCGTAGTTCCCCGATGTTATCTCGCTATACGTAATCACGCTGAACAGTACAAAAAGTTGGTGTTTTTTTGATACGTCAAAAATTCAAATTTGACAAAACATTTTTAATTGGTTCATAAACTCGCCAATTTGCCAATTATTGACAATTGTAGATTTGAGCGTAGACGTTATTTTGAGACCAAGCTCCTTAAAAATAGAACAATTTGTTTAATTGTATGGAAATCTGGGGTCGATAGGTAGCCTTATTAAGGTTAATCAATTATTATTTTCAAATGTGGTCTGAACAAGACTTTTCTGTTATTGTTGATCTTCGCTTTCAGGGTTTTTTTTTTTATTATGGTTTAAAAAATAAAAATTATGAATCCACTGGAAAAAAACATTACCATTTGACAGTGTAGGTGTAGTTACTAGAAATAACTGACGCTTAAAAGTGCCCCCATTCCCTCCCTTGCATTCTTTAAGATTAATATTTATCAGATTCATCAAAGGAGAAATAACTTCATAGAAACATCAATGATTTTTCAAGGTACAGAAAAGCAATGCATCTATGGCATTAAACTATATATTTTATTTTATTTCGTCCTTCATATAACATTCAAAAGAATCAAGGAAAACAAATTTCAAATTTAGTATATCCTGTACCATAAATATAACGAGACGTGGTACAGCATGATTCCTCCTTTCGCCGAAGTCCATGATTTCTGTTTTTGATATGAATTTTTCGTCATTTAATCAACAATTTCAAAATCATTTACCAATAGATGATGTTGATTTTTGCATCCTTTGAGTTCGAGCTCTTTTCCTGTAATGTTTTACAAATCTGCCGTGAAAGAAGTACAGGATAGAGTTCAATCCTGAATTGGCTACCAGCAAATAGGTTAATTGGGGTGGCCAATGCGAGTTTAACGTGAAATGGATTGCTACTGGTAACGTACAACAAACGAAAGCTAAAGATGTCAACAGACACAATACCAAGATGTGCTTCTCCATATTGGTGCGAGCAGATGTTGGTGATTTGCGTTCTTGACGAAGCAGGATGTAACATAAAAATATGTAAGCTGCAACGAATATGGTATCAGAAACGTATATAATAAACTTGATAAACTGGATAAATATTTCTGTAAACCTCTTAAAAGTATTATATTTGTATGCCACATACAGTAATGCTCCTATTCCCGTACAGACTATATACAACGCAAGAATCACAATCCTTGCATGTTTGACCCTCAGTTTCAGTTTATGAGTCAGTGGATAGATAATAGCAATCAGGCGGTCAATGGTCATGGCTGAGATATGGGTTACAGACAAATACAACGATATGATAAAGGCAAATTTGGCGATTATCAAATTTCCGGAATCTGTTAGCACCATGGTTGAAAACATCATATTAGCCAAAGAGAACAAGACATCAGCGCATGATAAACTTAGTAAATAAGTCTCGTATATAGTCTTGCGTTTGTTTTTAACAACCCACTTGTGCACGATAAAGAATATTTCAGCAAGGTTCAGGAACAAAACCACAAGTGAAATGATGAGTCGATAAACTTCATCAGATTGTAAGAAGATGTACTGTTCTGTTGTCGTCATGCTCTTTTAAGCTCGTATAATATATATTTGGTACAAATATAAGCTTTAATGAATAAGAACAAAAAAGAAGTTAATGATTAATCTTGACAAATATCCATATACTCTCCTCCATCGGTGAAAGCCTATCTCTGTATCCGAACCTGATCAATCGATTTTATAATGGATGTGGATTTGCTAGATTTTTAAATCATCAAGTTCCTTCTTTTCATGTCAAAAAATACAATCTTGGAAAAGCTTTGTAAGATTCAACTATCTGATAAAAATCAACTCAGAGACACCAAAATCATCATGATATTCAAAATTCTATAGAAGAAATCATATGCCCTGCGTGAAGTGAAATCAATGTAACATAAAAATAATTAAACTCATGGAGAGCATATGCTATAACAAGATTAAAATAGGGCATTATGATTTATTTTCATAGATTTTTAAAATGGCATGGTTACTAGATTATGTAACCTTATGTCAATATAATGCATGAATACATTCGCTGTGGCGATGCTTATTGTTATTTTCAATTCCCGCATCAACTCAGGCCTACTTAAGAAAAAGCGGAGTGCGATTTCGGTCTTAAAAAAGTGCATCACTCATTACTTTTAAGACAATATGGTAAGATGCTTATATTTTTATGTTCAGAATTACCTAGTGATTCTGCAGTTATAACGGCATCATGACCGCACCATTAGATAAAATGCCGTAATGCCATAAAAAAAGAAGGTATAAAAGACATTTTGCGATTTCTGCATAAAGATTTTTAGTCCTATGTAATGAGGTTTTTCAATAGAATTGATGGTAAAACTTTTGGTGATTAAAGGAGCTGTTTTTCTATTCTATTTCACTTCTCTGATTACATTGATTACTTCTTTTGTCTTAAAAACAAGTTTTACCTGCTAAATCCTGACAATGAAAAACCATCCAGTCAGAGCAAAAGTAAGATTTACTGTAAACACTTGAATTATCTATAAACGTTTTGTCAACTGTTTTGGGAATCTGTAATGTGATGGTATTATCAAATTATTTCTTTGTTCTTACAGTAAAGAATAAGATAATTTTGATTTAATTACTATATAAGCAGATTTTTTAAGTTCACTCTCTTGTAAACACACCTTCGAAGACAGTTCAGGGAAAAAAAAGTGTAAAACAAAAATGTCTTCTTGCAAATATCTTTGCATAACAGCCGTTCTAATTTTCAAAATACTTTACTCGACATATGGAAGGACTGTTTTGCAGCAAGAAGCAAACCGAAAGAAAAATGTTGTTGTTAAAAGACATACATTTTCTGATGATTTACAACTCGCTACCACGTTCAAGCAAATCGTCGAATCTAATCTATTTTTAAAAATACAACCAAGAAGAACACAGGTTAAACAGTCACAGTCTCTTCGCAAACGAGTTCCTCGCCACGCAAGCCTTTACATACACAAAAAAACAAAAGTCGGAATGACAACAAAATTAAAGATTTCGATTACTGTTCTAGCTATTGTATTATTTATGATAATTGTCTTTGTTGTGTGTTACTGGAACAAGACAATGTGTCCCGGGTTGTTTTGATTGTTGATAATGCTGCGATGGATTGATTAAATTCCCAAGACTCAAGTTCCCCTGGTGGATTTTATTTCTTAAACCGGAGAGGAGATCATGTGAATCAGACAATTCGGTACTCGCTGGTCGCAACTAATAATAACGTCAAAACAACATTATGGACGTCAAGTAAGTAAACATTAAGAAGACGTCCTATTCTTGCTGGAACTAATATTCATCAGATCATTATGTTTTTATCAAACTTTGTATATTTTGTAATTTTGTAATTTTGTAATTAAAGGTTGTAGCCGATCATATGTATCTAGCAAAAACTGAATCAGCAATATTTACCGTAGCGCACGCCTGCAAAGCATGCAAGCTGAGTCAGCACTTTTCGAATCAAA
>JAUJPO010062902.1:0-27421 GCA_032270745.1 Tiaropsis multicirrata | reverse complement strand
CGAGCCTTTATGTTTTCGAGTTATTTGGTATTTTTTAACTCGGGTTTTTTTCGAGCCTTTATGTTTTCGAGTTATTTGGAATTTTTAACTCGGGTTTTTTTCGAGCCTTTATGTTGAGATCTGGAAAACTCCACATCGTCTAGCAGTGAATCGTCAACCAGCAGACAACATCAGGAGCAAAGCAGTTCAAGCCAAAAGTCTCAAGAATCTGAGTGTGGATTCCATTTTTGAGTCGACAAAAAGTCCTGCACAAGATTGGTATATCAACTATTAATCAGGAAATCAGCCCATTGTTGCATATGTCACGCCACGATGCCGGATGAAGGGAAAATATTTTTTAAAGTTGGTGGTCTATACATTCCACCACGACAAAACTTTTCTAAAGTAAGGACTTTCTATTTGTGTGCCTTGCCTGCATGCACTTCAAAAAACCCCAAAATGAGTAACCTCCGGGTGCCACCACGCGAAGTTAACTTGGAAAAGGACAATAAGCTCTAAGTGACGAAGACTTAATCCGTATCCGTAGTAGAGGATAATATGTCATTTCAAGTTTGCAAATTTATTTTTCATCTTTTTCCATACTCTTTTGTACGTAATTGTAGGGGGGGGGGGGTAGAATAAGCAGGGGGTGGATGTTCTGAAAAAAATCTACAAAATTGGGGGGGGGGGGTCGTAATAAAGTGATATTGGGGTGATTTTCCTAAAAGAAAATTACCATAAAATGGGGGGGGGGTCATTATAAAATGATTTTGGGGCTGAAATTTATCGCTCTTTTCAGATATCCTAACCATTTAAGTAAACATTACGTAATGTTTAATGTTTTAGCTTAGTTGACAATTTGGTTTACCAAAATACAATTTTCAAGATGGAAGATAGCCGACTTGTACTTTGAAGATTATAAGGAAATTTGGCCTGGAATCAATCACAAATTCCTAAGTTTTAACCAAGAAAACACGATGGAAGGTTGCCCTAAACCACGAATGATCAACTTTGATCTAAAGGAGCCAGCTTCAATTGAAAATGCTTTAGAAAAACCACTGCAGCAGGTAAACAATGGTGCTTTTCAATTGTTGTTTTGTTTTATTTTTAATTTTGGGAACATATCCAGATAATTATATTTGAATCAATCGAACCTTATCAAACGCAATCAAATGATCATATGCAATTAATTGATGTTTGATTGTCAGTCATGTCAACTTCATAAAAAATAAGATTCAATTTTATTTTCCACGACCCACGGCATGATGGCCCGGACATTTTCAGGCCACTCGAAGACTTAGAAATCGAAAAATCCCCGGACATGGCCCGCGCATAGTCCGAACATGGTTCGGATGCGCGGGTCAAATTTTCGTCGTTGTGTCCGGGTTGAAATGAGGACTTAGGTTCGTCCGCCCCGAACATAGCCTGGACATTTCCGGGCTCGTCCGGGCCATGCCGTGGGTCGTTATTTTCCATGGCATGAAGGACAGTTCATAAAAGTACATTGATTTTTGCATCAAAAGGACCCTGCCGACGCACCGGACTGTCCGGTGTATTTGTCCGGTGTCAAAAATTATTCCTTAACCCCGCCGGACATCTTTGTCCGGTGTTGAATTTTGGAACTTCCGGACACCGGACAAGCAACACCGGACCAAGCTTTCCGTGCGCACGTCCGGTGTGAAAAGGCAACTTTTTAAAACACCGGACATACATTCTCATTTCTAAACGTTCAGCGCTCGATCGGTGCTGAAGCCTAGTGACGCGTTATCTATGGCGTACTATATTCACATTAATCATACTTAAATAATGTTTTACAACTTGATTCGGGTTTAAGCCTATGATCAACCAGGTTTAACTTAGTTAAACCTTATTGAACATAGGTTGAAAACCTAGTTTTTGAAAGATAAACCAAGTTTATGTCTGGTGAAACTGCGTTTAAGACAAAATGCATTCTGATTGGTCCGTCACGCAGTTTGCTCCCAGTCTCTTTTTTATACGCGTGCGCGTGATTGCTCCACAACAGAGTTATCGACAATGTTTATTTTGGCGCGAATGGCATCATGGGTAGCCTGTAACTTCACTTTTTATCCCGCATTTGAATAAAAAATTTGGTTGTCGGAGGTTAGTTAGTTAGTTACAGGCTAAATCATGTCACCTTGTGCGCATGGTTTCTTTTGAGACTCTGTAAACCGGCTATGCTCTTTCTTTCTTTCTTTGGTTCTTCACCACTCCAAAGGTGCCCTGTAATCGTGAAATACAATCGTAGAAATACACTGTGAGTGAAACATGTCTTCAGATGATGGTTACTCATTTGGAGGTTCAAGTTACGAACAAATAGAGGTACCAGCAGATATGCCCTACTTGGATATTATTCAGATGTTGGATAATAGAAGTGGAAGTAATCATAATCAGCAAACCCAGCAACAAGCAGTCATACCAGATGAGTAAGTTTTTGTACCTATTTCTGACTAGTTGTTACTGTATCTGGTTAGGGACATTATCCTGTAGGGACAGGGCCAGGGGCGGAATGGCCAGTTTGAAAAAAAAACCATTCACCATTTATACCCTTTGGTGCAGACGGTGGGATTTTTGGATTTTTGGAATTTTTAAATAAGGTGATGGAAAATACAGGATTTTTCCTCCATTAGATTAGTGCCCAGATGCCAGACGTTGTTATAATCGATAATAAAATTGATGATCAGTTATCGATAAGATATCGATTATATCGGGTATATAATCAATCTAGACATATTTTTAATCATTAAAAACGATTATCGATTATGATCTATCACTAATCAATAAGTAATCGATATGTGATTTTTATACTCATCAGGATTTTAGAGAAGAGATGGGTTTTTTACAAGAATTAGCAGGATTGGGTTGGTCGTTAAATCTTTAAAAATAACTTTCATTGTCCATTTTTAAAGAACGATGCATCTCTATTGTTTTATATAACCAATGATGAAAGCATCTTGTAAAAACTACATGTCATCTGGGATTTTAAGCAGGTCCGATATTATTATAAATTTTAAGTATCGATCAGGGCAGTTTTCATCGATTACGTATCGATCACCAATGTAATTGATAATTTTTGTATAATCGATAGCTAATCGATCGCTTTTGTGTAATCGAAGGCTGACAGATAATTTTGTAATGATCGATAGCTAATCGACTCAGAATATTTAAGGCACTGATTATTTATCGATTTCCAGATATAATCGATATATAATCCATTGATTACTTGTCGATTAGCGATTAATCACAATAATAATAATCGATAATCGATTTTATTATAATAATCGATAATCGATTTTATTGACAGCTTGGTGTAATTTGTACACTTTCAAAATCTCTACTTACAAAAATACACCTTTAAAGCCCAAACGAGAGAGATGATCATAAAAATTTTTGAGTTGTGTCATGTAAAGTAATTAATGCATTCACATACATCACGGCTGCATCATTACACGGAAAGCTAGAGCTCGAGAAAATTATAACTTCATCTCGATTTTACTCAATTTCTGACAGTTTTACAAGAATCAATTTAATAATAGCGTTATCTTTTGCTATACATTACATTGGTAAAAAATTGTTCCTTATTCTTAAAAATTGAACTTGTAATCAGCGAAAAAGGAAAAACAAATTTTAAATTTCATTGTCAAAGTATGTAGAAACCGTCCAATTTATATGGGGAGCTGTCTTTTCTGGACTTTCATTTAATGACCTATACAACAGAGTTTTCAATAAAAATGATTGTTGAGCTTTAAGTAATCAGAAAAGCTGCTTTTACTTTTTCCATCTCTTAACATTCCTCTGCTTTAAATTAAAAGACCTGGAATGCAATTATTTGTGATTGTCTTCTTGGTGATGATTCTTTTTATTGGTGTAAATTAGATATTCCTGTAATCAACAGCTAAGTGATGTCCTTGGTGCTATCGATAGCTGTGATCAATGGTAGATGATAACTTTGTATGATTAATTGCTATTGTTAATCCATAATTAAATTTTTTTTCTTAGAAATGGTAACCCTCTTAACCCTGATCTTGGCAATAACAGTACATATGAAAATCAATCTGAATTTTTGGTAACAAATCCACTTGACATACAAGGTACATAATCCTATTAAATTCTTGTTATACTGTGCATACCACTTTTTCTTCCCAGAATTTCTGAAAAAGGGGTCAGAAAGTTTTCCGGTAAAAAAGGGAATGACTAAGAACAGAAATGGATGAATTTTCTGATTTTTGAATTAATCTTACTATATGAAAATAACTTTAAAATAAAAATTCAAAATAACCACCAAAAATAGAACTTTTTCCTGTGGTGCTGTTTTGACTCAATTTCGAAAATAGGCTGTTAAGTTCTAGGTACTTTGACTTTGTTAAAACAGGCACCATGCTTGGAGAGTAACCATGTAGAAATAGGGGGGTCATTTAAAAATTGGCCAGAAGACCCCTTTCCGAACCATGTTCTTGATGAAATTATTAATTTTTGCTACACTTTCTAGTTAGTATGGGTCTGATCCTTCAAACAGAGGAAGAGATTTTCTGTGCTCTTTATTTAAATAGATTATCAGACAATTTTTGATATTTGGTCCCAAAAAACACCTCCCAAATTTTTTGACCCTTCAGTATAATTATTTTCCCAAAGCTGGAATATTGAAAATAATTTTGGAGGTGTTTTTCAGGACCACAGAAAAGCATCTTTGAGAAGAATATTGAAAACTGTCTGATTATCCCTTTGCAAATTTGATTGCAATGAATAAATATTGCAAATAGAAAATTGATAGTTATTTTTTGGTTAGTCTTCCATCTATCTTTGTATTCATCTATGTATTAAAATAGCATAGAAAAAAAGTAAATTTGATATTAAATGTTTTTAATTTATAGCAGTATCTCCTGTAACAAATGGTCCAAGATCGATTTTAGATCAAAATTACAAAAATGGTGTAGCTGATCTTCAAAACCTTCTTAACTTTTCTTACAACAGAACACCAGGTATCTTATCTATTAATTTTATTTTTCAACATTAGTGCAATAATTAAACTGTTTAAAGTTTCAATGATGTTTTATGATTGCTGATTTATTATTCAACAAGTATTAAGCTAGAACACCCTAGACACTTCATTTTAAGGAGTTCCTGTCGAAATCCTTAAAAATAATGGAAAACGTGATCCAGTTCAAAATTAACTAATCAATTCTGATACTAAAATTACATGCCTTTTTGTCTAATTTTCATCAAAATATCATTTTCTTATATGAATTTAGAAAAAACCTTGGTAAAATTCTTTCATTACTTACCGATAGATCATTATACGGACGATAACATCGTCTATGTTATAGCCAATGCGATCAATGAACCTAACCCTCTATATGGAGGCAAATTAATATCATATCAATCAATATTTCGAAAAAAAAGCGATCATATCTCTTTGAAATTTATAGATGGTAAGCCTATACACCTATTCTCAACTTCAGTTGAGCTAGAATCTGAGAATGTCTGTGTGTCCCCTCAAAACTTTGGGGCAAGCTGGACACTTCAAAAACGGTCGGATTTGGCTGAAATTTGGCACACTTGTTCCTTGGGTGAATATCTGGGGACGTTTTTTTCATTTTTTGAAAATTTTGATTTTTGGGGCCTGGGGACGAGTTTTTCACCAAAACGAGGCTGGCAGCTTGGAGACTTTAAAAACGGTCGGATTTGGCTGAAATTTGACACACTTGTTCCTTGGGTGAATATCTGGGGGTGTTTTTTTCATTTTTTGAAAATTTTGATTTTTGGGGCCTGGGGACGAGTTTTTCACCAAAACAAGGCTGGCAGCCTGGAGACTTCAAAAATGGTCCGATTTGACTGAAATTTTGCACACTTGCTCATTGAGTGAATACCTTGGGTTGTGTTTTCCATTTTTTCAAAAATTTCATTTTTGGGGCTTGGGGACGAGTTTTAGCGCCAAAACGAGGCTGAAAACTTTGGGGCAGGCTGAACATTTCAAAAATGATCCGATTTGACTGAAATTTTGCACAATTGCTCCTGAATACCTGGGGGCATTTTTCCATTTTTTCTAAATTTTAATTTTCTCTTTCTATGTTGTTATTTTTTCCTATTTCATCTGACTTTAATCATCAGGTAGGTCCATTCAGCATGTGGCTTGTTTAGCATGTCTTTGCTCATCTACTGAAATTTTTATTAATAGAACCACCAAAGAGGAAAAAGAAATCTAGAGGACCACCAAAGTCTACAGTCCAAGTAAAGCTTTACCATTTACCAGGAGGTTCTGAAAAGCCAATATTTACAAAATTTGATGACCCAGTTGTTGTCCGTCATTTCAATAATGGTTATGGTAAGACTTGGTTTATTTCACACAACTATGTTGTATCTTTGAATTAAAAAAAATCTATATTTTATGGTTGCATGAAAACACCTTAAAATGAAAGAATCAATTTCTACTTTTTATTCCCATGGTAATCGAAAACCTTGTCTTTGTACAAATCATAGTGTGCAACCCCTCTTCAGGGTTTGAATTTTGGGCAAAGAATAGCCAAATGGTGGTGGGATCTTGAATTTTAAGGGTTATCCAGGTGGGGAAGTGGGTCAAGGTGGCATTAACTTAAGTGGAACTTTTGGAAATTTCTCAAGAAAAGTCGGATATGAAAATTTTGTTTTTTTTGTTTGGTTTTAGTGCTGAACTTTTATTGCTCAATTTTTTTAAAATTATGTTTGACTTGAATTGTATGTTGTGTTTTTATTTTTAAAAGGGTGATTATATAAAAACTTAGAATGCCCTTTTAATGCACTTAGAGGGGGCTAACTCCTTTTTGGAGGGTTTTTCTTTATTAAATGCTGGAGGCAAACTTGTCGCAGAGCTGATAAGTTATAAAAAACTTTTCACTTTGAAAAATCTTTTTTTTTTTAATTTCTAATTTATTTTTCATGTTATAAAGAATTTTCATGTTAACTGCTTCCTGAAAATGGTGGCTCACCTTGCAAAGGCTGGGGGGCTGGACCCCTCTGTGTTATTTGTAAAAAATGTTGTTGGTGTTTCTAAAGTGGTAGGACAAATGGAATTTGGTCCCATATGCACATTATGCAAGTCTTACCGTGCTCTTACTTTTTTCTGTTACTGTTTCAGGCTATGCCCCTGGATGTTATGACACAACAAAACGAAAAATAAAGAAAATATCAATTCCAATCAACTACACGGAAGAACAATTGAAACTTTATATGCATGAAATATTCGCGAAATTGACTACTCCATTTTACTTTTATAAAGTAACACAAGGCTCTGAGATTCAGCCAGTGTGTGTCAGAGTCCCTGAAGATATGGTCAAATATCAAGGGGTAATTGTGTTGTCAAATGAACCGGATGCAAGTTTTAACCGTGGTCGGATTCAAAATCTCCGTTTCCATCCTTATAACTCCAACAGACCATCTATTAATCACCTTTCTTCGGTATCTAGCTCAACGCTATCCGGCTTGTCATCACCATCTATAAACAGATTTAATCAAAGTTTACCAGCTTCCATATCAACTGCAACCAGACATTATTCATCTTCGACAATAACATCATCCAATCCACGCTCATCAATATCTACTGTATCAGTCAATCAAGTCTTGCCAATGCCATCCAGTCAGAATTATGCATCTTCCAACACTGCCTTGCATTTACGTGCATCACCATCTACAACCACTTTGAATGGACGTTTGGCTACATCATCCAATATACGTCTATCTACATCATCCAGTCAGAATTTTACATCCTCCAACACATCCTCACATCTACGTTCATCACAATTTACACCCACATTCAATCGTTTGGCAACACCATCAACATCAGTAACCCTAACTACAACACGTCAACGCTATTCATCTTCTACAACAACATCACACAATCTTCATTTATCAACATCTACACCATCCCGAAATCAACGTTTACCAACATATTCTAATCGATCATCTTCCTCAAACACCACCACTACATCAAACTCAATGAATGCATTACGTTCCAGTTCGTCAACATCATCCATTGCCAATGTGTTGCCTGTTTCTGCATCCGCCATTGTTGTTCGCCCAATTACCAGTTCATCCTTCAGAACGCAGATCCAAGATAATCCTCTTGAAGTAGTCGAAGTAAATGAAACTTTTCCTGACCAAGACAACCGTTTAGAAGCAACTGAAGTAGATGAAACCTTTCCTGACCATATTGTCAGAACTTCACCCTCTATCTGCATCTCAGATTCATCAGATGATGAGTTAGATATGTCAGACATAGAGGTTTCACAGCGGAGGCAGAAAATTTTGCTAAAAAATGCTAGATATAAAGTAATCACAATCGATAGAAACAATCTCTTTGAAGATATGTTAAAAATCTTTAGAGATATTGAGCATTTCACCGACTTGAAGGTGCGCTTTGAAGGAGAAATTGGGGATGATCAGCTTGGGCTGACAAGAGATTTGTTTTCAGAATTTTGGAGGAAGTTTGCAGACCGATTTGGAAAAGGAAGTGATCAACTACTTTTTAACCCAACTGCTATGAGATACCTTAGTAATGCTGACTTTCAGGCTATTGGAAAAATCTTCATGATTGGTCTTATTTTGATCGGATTTCTTCCAATTCAGATGAATCGATCTTTTCTTTATTACTTGATGACTGGCAAACATTCAAGTGATCTCTCTGGCAGCTTTGTATCTTGTGTCCAGTCTAGTGACTTTGTTTCAAAATGCCTCAAAAACCCTATCCTAAATTACAAAGAAAGACTCCAGCTCACAAACATTTTATCAAGCTATGAATGTGAGTCACTGTTGTGCGCCGAAACATTAGGTACCACCATCGAAACACTCGCCAATTTTTTACTGGTGATAAAGCCAAATCATGCATTGATCTCTTTAAGGAAGGGTGCCAAATCGATCTCAACAGATTTTGATACATTCACTGAGAAAGTATTGAAGGGATACATAAAGGCAATTCGACCAAAAGGAGTGGATATCCTTGAGAAGTTAACACCTACATTTGATTCTGAAACCGTCTTCAAAGAAGCTGAACAGCGCTGCTTTGTGTTTCTTCAGAATTTTGTGGAAGGGCTGGATCAATCATCATCTGCAATGTTCATGAAATTTGTCACTGGGATGGAATTCATGCAAGACGAGATAAAAGTTATTTTCAATGGCACAGATAACAAGGAGATGATGGTGCCAAAAGTTAGCACATGTGGGCTTACCTTGTCAATTAGCAGGTATTATATGGATGAAAGCGTATTCTGCACAACCTTCAAGAATACACTAGATTATCCTGAATTATGGGAACGTTTTGATAATGTTTAGCTAAATTTGGTATTATTATTGTTAGATGAGATTTTGTTCACGGTAAATGTGCAGTATTTTTCTTTTGTGACGGAACTCTTCAATGATAATAAATTTGGCATCCATTGGAAAGATATTACTAAGTTGAATGTTTTGAAGTTAAATATTTTTTTGAGAAAAATTCAAAAAATGAAGAAGAAAAATGAAAATTTCATAGAATAGTGCTTTAATTATCATTTTCACAGGAGTGGTTCTAATCTTGACCATTATCACTAAAAACAGTAAAAACCATCCTTTTCAGAGGTTAATCGGCCTGAGTTTATTTGATATCTTTCTACTGAATCAATGTTTTTTGAATTTTTCACAGTGATAATGTTCCAAGATTGAAATTTTCTTCATGTGAAAATGACGAATATAGCTATCTTCTACAAGAATTTTGATTTTGATGAAGAATTTGATTAATGAGACTCCAAATGTTGCGACTAGTAGCTATGATGGTTAATAACTTTTGTAATTTCTTCCCGTTGACTTAGTTGTTGTGCATGTTAGTAGAATTGTGGTTAGGTCAGGGTTAGTGGAAAATTGTGGTTATTGTTCTGTCTTCCAGGTTAACATCAGATCAGAAAGCTTGTCCAGGAGGAGACTCGTCCTCCTGCTGATGTTAACCCTCTGTCCTTCTCTAAACATTAGGTTGATGTCAGGTTCAGGCATTAGGTCTTGGCTGTCACGCATGTTCTGTACGTTGTACGTTGTATGTTGTCATATTTTAGTAAGACATGACTTTTCACTTCACACAATTATAGTTGATGTTAGGCCTTCCTATTGCCTTCCTCTGCAGGCAAGATCTGAAGAACGAATCAAGCAAAAAGCTTCCAAAGGCCTAATAAACACTACACTACACTGTCAATTTCGATATTTTTCTGAGTACTTTTCGTAAAATTTAGTCGTTTAAATGTAGCTTAAAATCGGAAATTTTGATACACGCGAAAAAAATATGAAAAGTGAAAGTGCATTTTTCAAGTTATATTTTATCATTATTGTCTCGATTCTTTTGCTATTTGTACATACGTTGTGTTGCCAGCGAAATGGTTCTTTATATTTTTAACCCCTATTTTTCTTAAATATGTATGTTTAAGTGATTTTAAAAGATTTACTCAAAGTATGTCTCTTGGAATATAAGTTTTTAAAGGTTTTTAGGCTTAATCTTTTTCCAATGAAAGTTGAAAAATGGTGCTTTCCTTTTAGCACCGTAGCAATTTTTTGAAATAGTTTTATACCCTGCATAATTTTAGGCGTTTCTATATCTTCTATGTTACCATTTTATTTCAATTGTTTTTAAAATTATACATATTGAGAGAGTATAGTTTTGAAATTTTATTTCTAAAAGAAATATTTTTAGTTTCTTTTATACTTTTTAATAATTTGAAAAAGGCCATTTTATAAAAGACACCTTATTAAGGCATTTTTTTATTTTTTCAATATTTCTTTTATTTTCTATTTTAATGTACATAGTGAGAAAGGCATTAGCTTAAGCTTTTTTATCTTTATTTCAATGATAATCAGTGTTTTTGAACCAAAATACCTATGTTAAAGCATGATTCTTTATATTTACCATAAAAAATCCATTTTATCAAGTACTGGTAACTAAACGAAGAATAAAAATTTTTAGTGAGCTACTGGTGCTTTTCAGATTTTGCTAATTTCCTACTTTGAATCAAAAATTTTGGATCAAATGCGTAATTTTTATATTTTTGCTGATTTTTGATCATTTTTGCTTGTTTGTCGTGTTTGTTATTATGAGATTTTCGAAATAGGAATAGAACTAAACATTGTCATCATTTTTTATCTCATCATCAATTTAATAGATAGGCTTAGAAGCAATTTTAATCGTTATTTTTAGTGTAGAATGATGTTTTTAGATGTTTTTAGATAAATATATTGCATAGCTAGAGCTATTTACTGGTTGGGACAGATTTCGATTTTTTTAGTGTAATTTTTCGTAAGGAAATGATAATCTAAACTGCATCTGTGGCTCCCTTTGACTTGCAATAAAGGATTTCTTAATTCAATTTTAAATACCTTTACTTTTAGAGCAATATAAAAATGGATAAAAAAATTGAGGTAATATTGGATGAGGTGTTCAAATCTAATGAAGGAAACAAAAACTACATCAAACGTACAAAAAAACGTCTTCGAAAAGCTCTACAGGTAAACGACAAATTTATTGTGATACCAAATAATGTTTTTGGACGTTTAAAGATTGAAAAGATTTGGAGAGGTCATGCCATAATGTATATTTTCTTGATCTATTTCGGGTTTTTTTTTCAGGAACAATTTGACGAAAATTCGAGTGAAGAAGATATAAAATGTCTGGTGGACCATTTGAAGGAGAAGTACAAATTCAAGAAATCTAATGAGGTAATAGTTGATTTTTTTTTATTTCCAAGGACTTATCTTCTTTATCTATAAGACAGTAGGGTCGGACATCAAAATGCAAAGTTTGAAAAAGAATTTAACATATCTTCAATTAGAAAAAATTTCAGGACCATATTTCAAGCCATTTTTGAAAACTTTGCCTGGGAAAATAGCACTTATATTCAAAATAGCGCACTTTAGAAGGGAAAACATTGCCATAATGGCGGATTTTGGTAAAGTTAAGATCCAACGCACCTTGATTTTTCCAAAGTATTTCAAGAATACTTTCAATTAAACAAAAATTTCAGGACCACATTTTCAAGTCATTTTGGAGAATTTGGCCTGAGAAAATGGTATTTTTAGTTAAAAATTTGTTTTCTAGGCTGCCATTATGGATTTGTGAAAAAATCTTTGGAACGTTAAAATTGCTTTTTCTTAAAGACCTCCCTGAAGAGCTTTCTATCTGAAAATTCCAAGTATCTGGCATCTTTAGTTTGAGAGTTATGGGTCTGCTAAAACAGTACTTTCATGCATTTTGCTAGCAGAATCTGATAAAATGAAGCTTTTTAGGCTAAAATGGAAGATTAGATTGATCATGCTGGGATTATTTTGTCTTTTCATGTTAAATATTAGTGCAATACACTATTTAGAAACCATTCTGACATTTTACTGGCTTTTAATGCCCCAAAATGGGACAAAAACCCCATTTTTGTTCATTTTTGGCTGTAGTGTGAATCAAAGACCCCCTGGGGAATGTTGGATTTTCAACCTAGGAGAATGTCTTACAATAAGTTAAATTTTCACAAAAAATACTACACTTTGAATTTTTGACATCATCAGAAAATGGCATGTGACGTCCGACCCCCCTACACAGAAGAGTACCAAACAATTTTGGCTCAAACCAAGCAACTTTTGGCCTGAAATCCTGAAAATCCTTAGCAACTGTTGTTATGTTATTAATAATTCTAATATTTCTTCTAATATTTCTTGATTTATAGGCCCAACCAATCAGCTCCGAGAACATCAAGTATCGCGATTCTAATCAGAAGTATCATGAAATACATCTTGTAAGCTATTTCTTCATTATAGCTAATACCCTTTGTCACTATGATATCGAAAGCTTATACTCGAAAAAGTTAAAAGTTACTTATCAAGTCGCTGTATTTCATCAAGTTATTTTTGATAAAGTATGCCTAAATCAGTTTATCCTAATGGTTTCATTATTTGATAAAATTTTAATTTCCCTTTTTTCATATTTTGATTCTTATAGGTTCGTCAAATCAACTGCTTGAATGAAATGATTGCTTTGCTCCGTGATAAAGTCCAGAAGAAGGATGCTACAATACGAAAAGAACGAGAAAGCAAACGAAAAATCATCGCTGACAATAAACTGCTTTCTTACCGAAGTAAAGAATTGGGACGAATGAAGATACAACCATACGTTTCACCGCGTTCTCTATTGTTGGTTGATACAGCCGTCTACTCAGATTTCCTTGGTTATATCGACAACGTGATCTTGGACACTGCTTTCAATTTGGTTGAAATCAAAGATTTTCGTATTGAGTCTTGTGTCAAACTTCGTTGCGGAAAATACAGAGATGCGCTCACATTTGACTTGAAAAGTGGCGAAACTGTTGTTTTGAAGAAAATAAGCAATAATATGAAATTTTCCGATGAACAATGTCTCTCAGTCCTCTCTGTAGAGGCAAGAATAAGCTGTATTCTCTCGCGGCACGATAATATAGTTGATTATCATGGAATCTTTCAACACATGTCAACTTACATTGTTCAATCACTGGAATCAAAATACTTGTTGAAGGATTTTTTTTTTGACGAAACTAAATTCGACATCGTGAAACTCGCTTGTATTTTACGTGGAGTAGTTTCTGCCGTAATGTTCATGCACAACAAAGGAGTGCTGAATAATAACGTAAGACATGACAATATTGCACTACGTCGTACAAAGTACAATGTTGTCCCAGTTTTACTGAGTTTGTCTCTGGCTTGTAGAGTTAACTCAAGTAAGCCTCTTACCGTAACACAGCAAACAAGATACGGAGACTTACTCCATTTGCCTCCTCGTGTTAGAAATGGTTTTGAACCCCCTTCAATGACTTCTGATAGATACGCGATCGGTTTTATAATTGGTAATATCATTGGGACAATGGAATCAATGAAAGAACAAGTGAGTGCTGAGCTACGTACGCTTTACAGGCGTTGCTTTAGGATGGATAAAAATGTTACCACAGAGTATTTTGAAAGAAAGATGAATGAAGTATGCGATGAGATGGAATTTTAAAGGAATTTTCAGCTTGAACATTTATTGTAGAGTGGTTTGAATTTCGTTCATTCACTGGATACTGCCAGCCTCCTTAATCATACTGTATTGTATATTTTGCTTGTAAAATAAAGTGTAATACTGTATTATTTAAACATCATCATCTATTATCTACATTCATTGCTTTCTAGCATTATTTTAGGTCTGAAAGCCCTTCCCCAGACTCCCAAAACTGAAAATCTTTGAAAAATGCAAATAGCACCCATATAACACCACTATAAAGAATCAAGTTTCATAATGATTTTTGAAGACTCCGCAGTTGTTTTAAACTTTTTTTGACGCTAAAAATCGTGCCCAAGCCCTAAAAAATGAAAACATTGAAAAGATGAAAAAGCACTAACCAAAGATCAAATTTGAATCAAAGAGTCTGCAGACTACCCAGAAAGTGTTAAGTATTCCAATTCTGCCTTGTTTTAGCGCTAAAATTCGTCCCCAGGCCCAATAAATTGCGATTTTTGAAAAAAATAACGAAAATGCGATAAATTGCACCTCCCTTAATTAGACGGAGACTGTCTAGAATTTTTACAAGCTTTGTCTACGATTTTGTTGGCCGTTAATTTGTTTTAAAACGTTTTTATTACTTTTCTAAAGAGCGCGTTCCCTCCAATTTTTTCTATTGACCAATGACTGAAGGAAGTATCGTTTAACAACTCCAGGTCATTCCAAATAAGGACCTCTCTCAACTTTTAGAACAAATAGGTGAGGTCTCACGCCTAATAGACACCCGCCGACCGAAGACGAGTAATAATACTTGTCCAAAGGTCCAGAAAAATAAAAAGTTTGAGAAAATGCCAGCCCTTTCTACGTTACAGCTCAATTTTGGTCCTTTAAACCACCCAAATTTAATTTCAGCGCATTTTATCAAGAAAAAATGAGGAATAAGTACTTTTACTCGAGCTTGAACTCACAACAGATCTGTTAATTTTTCCTGATATGTCCGCTACTAACTCTCGATTGAACCCCCAAATTTCATAGTGAGAACGACCTGTGTACGAATATCAACCCTTGAATCGTCAAATTCGTAGAATAAGTAACACCTCAGAATTGAAATCTCAAATTTCCAATTACACTTAGAAGGGTTTTTTCCACAATTTCGACCCGTTCTGGCTGATTTTTTTTACCAAAGTTATATATCTGGAAACAACTTCCACAGCCAAAAGCAATCATCATCACTTTTGGTCAAAAAAACTGAAAATTGGTCATTTTCACGGTATCTAACGGTAAATAAAACGGTGATAAAAAATCACGTAAAATTTGGACATGCCTTAATTTGCCTGAGTTACCAGTTTGACCCAAATGTGTAAGAAATTAATAATCCTAATATAATCCTAATATTCCTAATATAATATGAATCAACCATGGATTTCAAGGGGAATAAGGATTTGCAAACTCATCTCCAGGTCAATCTCTTATTTTGACTGATGGTGACCCTGGGATTGGCTGAAGAGTTTGCTCTGGAAAAAATATATACTCTAAACATTAGCATCAAGTAACTATTATATATTACATCATATAAATACATTTTCGCCAGCCGATGCCAGGGCTGGGACGCATCAAATAAATAAATATAAATAAACACTGGATAAACATCAAGTTGATTTTTTCTTCTTCAAATTTTCATGTTCTAGCTATGTGTAACGCAGTAACGACATTATTGTTCACTCTCCTTACAGTATGTCTTAAAAAAACCGGGTATCTGACTTCAAATTGATATAATATTTTAAGTATTTCATTGTTTGGAATAATTTTTACATCATTCGAAAGATCTTTAATCAAGCTTTCAGAAAATGTAAAATTTGTTTAAATTGGTTACCTGGATAGCGAGTAATCGGCAAAGTTTTGTTTGTCACAGTTGCGTGACTCCTTAATCATCAATTAAATCCTTTTATAAAAAAGCACTTTTGATAGGAACATCTTTCTTATAACTTTTTGATGCCATATGCTAATAATTGATTGATTTATTGAAATATTAATACAATTTTCAAACATCTTACATCACTCGATGCAGAATTTTATGGAGATTACAATGGTGTAAAAATCGCAACCTTTAAAATTTTATGTACTTTTAAAATCGTAAAAAATAAAAAAGTAAAAGTTGTCAAACCGGTTTTTTCTTTTATATCAGAAGTTAATTGATGATTAAGACATTAAGCACATATCAATGACAGAAAATCTTGAATTTTAAGCGTATTATTTTTCTTTTAAAGATAAATGTTATATCTTAAGATAGAGGATTTGAAATGCCATCTAACAGTGTAAAATTTATTTCTTAAAACTTTTTGTATCTGATAAAATTCTACTTTGAAATCAGATGCCCGGTTTTTTTAAGACATACTGTATGCTAAAATATTATTTCGTTGCAATTTTATAGCCTTTTTACACTATCACATAATATTTGAATTCCCGAATGAGATTTACCAGTAAAAGTACCCCGGGGGGGGGGGGGGCACTCATATGGTTTGGCCTACGTCGTGTGCCGCGCTTAAGGGTACGTTTTTTCAGCACCCAAAAATGCACTGTAAGGGTGTACTTTTGTGGGGTTGCACTGTAAGGGTTGATTTTTCAACAAATTCAAAATAATTGATGATATAGAAGGGTTTTAAATTCTCATTTGTTTGGGAAAGCTTCCATGGTTTGATAATTACAGCTGGCGAGAATATTTTTCAGTTTTTCTTTGTTTTGAACCTGTTTTTAACCAATATTAAATGAAAACGCTTGCTGTGACAGCATGGGTTAAAACGTTAATTTTAAACATCTACCCCACTTTATTTTAGAAATAGTAAGCTGAGAAACATAGTGCACTATAAGGATTGGGTAGATCAAGACAAAATGCACTGAAAGGGTACCTTTTTCAACCATCTCGAACTGCACTGTAAGGGTGCGATTTTGAAAGGCAGATTTTGCGCGGCACATACCGTCGTTTCGAAATCGAGTGCCCCCCCCCCCCCGGGAAAAGTACCAAATCTAGAAGTTACAAAGCTTTTTAAAAATCAGATTATTAATCATTTTTCAAAATCAGAGTTCTTCGAGCCGCCATGATAGTTGTCCTTTGCGGACAAAGCATTAATTGTTTTCTAAAACAATTGAAATACAATACCCCGCTTTCCACTGTTTCATGAGAAGTTTATCCAGTGTCTATAATAAACCTATGCTGGGATCGAGGGTGAAGGATTTGTTCATGGAAGTGAATAGAGTGTTTTGGATAACGAGAATATTCCGAAAAGTTTTAAGGGAGCGATTTCAGTCATTTAAATATTTGCTTTTGACTCGTTTTTCAAACTTTGAGAACCATTTTGTACCTATTCATTCCCTTGGGGCCGAACAAATGTCCCACAAAGTGCTTAAAGTTTTAAAAATTAGATATCTTAGCTTAAACTTAAATTGACCCACTATGCGGAAATCAAAAATCACGTCAGAGATATAAATTTCTGCTTTTGTCCACCCTCGATCCCAGGGCGAACAGCATCGACGTTTATATTTGGATGTTATTTGATGCTTTCCAGCCCTTGCTCTGGTTGGCAAAAATGATTACATAATTTCAAAAGTTTATGTCATAGTCCTATTTTGTCTCTTATTTTGATTTTTGCGTGCCTATTGCAATATTTTTTATCGAACTTCTGTGTTTGTAAAAACGATAAGACAAGTTAAAAACAAGTTATACTCCCTTCTGAACTATCAAAAACAACAAAAAATAAAAAAATAAAATTAATTATATATGACCAAAAGTGCAGAATTAATTCCCAAAGCATTAATGCTAATTATATTATAATGATCTATAATTATATTGCCATATTTTCTCTCTTTTTTTTTCAAAAACATGAGAGTATTTCTATGATGTAATATATAATAGTTACTTAATGTTTATAAAAAATCCCCTCTCAGAGGGGAATTTCCAGAGCAAACACTTCAGCCAAGGGTTATACATCTCATTCAAAATAAGAGATTGACCCTGGGGACGAGGTTGCCTTTTGTCAAGATTCTGAAAAAAAAAAATATAAGGAAAAACAATTTATTTACTTTTTTCAATTTCAAACCTGCTATATTGTTTGAAAAATGATAACTGGTTATTATATAGTGCTAAAGTTGGCTAAAAATATAATATTATTGGGAAAATTACCTAAAGTCTGTCTCAAAATTATGTGGACACTTTACTTTTGTAACATTTTCTCGGCACCCATTTATGCTATAATAAAAAATTATAATATACCGTTGGAAAGATAATTTTGAAGAGAATGCTTTAATAAGGCTTAATGATTTTGAAAAATTGGAAATTAAAGAAGAAAAGTGAAGAGGAAAAAAATGAGAAAAATGCATTTTAGGATATTTGAACCTCGTTGATTTTTCAAATCCGTATTCAGATTTTTCGTATCATACAACCTGTTATTAGTACTAGTAATCGCACGTTTTGAGTACAATTAACGATTTGGAGAGTACAATTAACGATTAATTGGACTCTTCTCGTCCAATCAAATTCCAGAAATACTGTTAGGTTGACGATTATAGCATAAATGGGTGTCGAGAAAATGTTAAACAACTAAAATTTCCAAAAATGGTACCCTACGAGGGACTGATTTTTATTTTGGTGTTTTTGCGACCCTACGTGGGACTGATGGAGGTGAAAAAAGATACCCTGACCAGCGGCACATCCCCGTACCCCTTTTGCCCAAGTATCCACCCCGGGATGGTCCATGACATATGCCCTTTACCTTTACAATATTTGTTCCTACGAGTAACGACACTGGCTCGTAAAACAACAGATCTAAAATCTGTCTCAAAATAATTTGCAGTGGAAACAAAAAATGCTTAACTTTTGATAGAATTAGAAATATGGCACACGTGCCCTCGGTCAATATTTTCCCAGAGAGACTGGCTTTTCGGTTAATAATCCATTATTAGAACATCATCACTGTGAAAAAGATTTTCAAAAATACTCATTCAGTCAAAAGATATCAAGCAAAGTTTATTGCTGGTTGATTGTATAAAAGACTGTCTTTTACTACTTTTTAGAGTCAACCAGCAATAAACTTTCATTGAAATCTTTTGACTGAATGAATATTTTTGAAAATCTTTAGAGACTTATTATTTGACTTCGTCTTGTTAAAAAATCTGGTGTACAGATAATTGGAATAGTTCATTTAATCAAAAGAAGGCCTTTAGAAATTTAGTCACGTCTTGTAAAAAGAGCCATATATACCATTCAAATTTAATAATTTTAGTGATAGCCCGTCTTAGGGAAAGTTGGTTTTCTTTAAAAAACATCTTACTTTTCCTTGAGACTACCTTTTTCTTCGAAACATATGGCTGAAAACCCATCTTAAGAAACGCTACTGGGTTTCGAGTACTCGATACCATCTTGTAACGGTCTTTGGAGTTTAAAGCCTTGAAAAAGTTATAAAGATCCGAGCCTTTACATGTACACATAATAGTCTTTGTGGTAACGATCGAAATTAAGTCTTTTTTCATAAATCTTTCAAACATTGTTTTTCAAAGAAGCTTGTATCGCCACTTTTATGACAATTGAGGCTACAGCATTGAATAAAATGTTACAAGAAATTTGATATTTTCCTCCAAAGGGTAATTTGAATAATAGAGTGAGGTATCTGGTTCTTTATTGCAATGAGATATCATGTAAAATAGTACAAAGTAGAAATAAATATTGATTTAAAAGTTAGAGCTTTTAAGAGAGTAATCTCTCGATTATTTTTGAATCTTTTCTTGATTTGTTACCGATCTGTTCTAAAGAATACCTTATCACACCTGATTAACTAGACATTTTACGTGGATTAAATTTCGCGTGGATTAATTTTCGCGATTTTCGCGAAAATTAGTCCTCGCGAAAAATTTAAAATTAGTATTTTTGCCAAATCCCCTAGGAAAATGAAAGAAATTGGGTGCAAAAGAGGCTGATTCGCGAAATTTAGTCCACGTGAAAATTTTAGATTCGCGAAAATTAATCCACTTAAGGTATTAACGCGAATCTTTTCGATAACAACGTTAACTCTTCTGGGCCATGGTACAGTTCAAAATGTCTCGTAATTCGCGTTAATATAATTCTCGCACTACCTTAATGGAACTAATTTTCGCGGTTTTGGCCTTTTTCAGACGAATTTCTTTTGTCTTTCTAGGGGTTTTTGAAGAATTTTCAAGATCATATTTCGCGGTTTTGGTAAAAAGCCGCGAAAATTAGTTCCATTAAGGTAATTTTAACAGCGTTAAATACTTGACCAGTTTTGACCAGTTATCGGTACAGCAAAGTCCTGATATATAAGGACGGTTAGCGTCTTGATATATAAGGACGTCCTGATATATAAGGACGGTTTTTGATGAGTGTACCTTTACGGCCAAACAGCTTTTTTAAGTTTCACCTTTGCTTCTCTGCTTCTCAGATTTGCATCTCTCCTTCTCAGAGCACAAAATCAACTTCTTAAACTTACCTCTCTGTCTCTCAAATCTCAATTTGTATCTCTAAGATCTAAATCTTTACTTGTCAAATCCGATTCTCTACTTTTCAGATCTAAAACTCTCCTTCCCAGACCACAATATCTGCTTCTTACAACTAACATTTGATAAGGCTTGGCCTAAATTTGGCCTAAATTCAAAGAATCCTCTAAAATATTAATTAATTTTAACCAAAATCAAAGAAATAAACAAAAACTTGAATAACATCTACGAAGGAGAGTGTCTGAGATGCAGAGAAGCAAAGATGAAAAGTTGAGAAATTGATTTGGCCGCAAAAGCACACTCGTTGTTTTTCCACTGATCTCTAATTTAAGCAGATCTAGTAGTAGATTAGATATCTATTCCGCTTCCAAACAATAGACCGTCCTTATATATCAGGACGTCTTTATATATGATGTTTTCTAGAAGAATGAGGTTTATCATCTCTTTTATTTATTTTCATCCCAACTTTATCCCTACTGAAATTCAAGATCTTTTAATGGTGTTGTAAAAATTGAATATGTCGTAAAATATTATAATAAATATCTAGACCTTCAGTATCACTATCTGCCATAACATCAAAAGAATTCGTCAACTCAATAAGCTGAGCATTTGTAACCGGCAAATGAAATCTTGGTAAAACATGTTGAATGTTATCTGGCTCTCCCAATTGCTGTTCATCTTCGAACCTCTGTATTATTTCATTATATTCCTCAACATCCCTACGAAATATATTGTGCATCGCAGTGTAGTTCTCATTTTGACTCATAAGACTTGCAGAAATCCACAATTGTCTTGGTGTCTTACTTTTCTCTGTACGAACAGGATGGTTATTATGGGCATTTTTCCAGAAACTAAGATCTCTTTGTATTCTTCTTCCATATACGTGATGCAGAACTGACATATGAGTGTAATTCTCAATATCTAATAAGTGGTTTTTCTCCATTGTTGTAAAAATCAAATAGTACTTATTCATCACTTTACAAAAAACGTCTCTCCAGAGACGCTCGATGCGAATATTATGCACTGATTTGCCAGCAATCCAACTATTATGCTCTTCACCATTTAAGCTTTCCATAAGTTTTTTGATGTGTGCAAATTCTCCACCTTTATCGATTCTAATTCGACTTGGAATTCCTCTTTCTTTTAATCCTGTTATGAAGTCAGATAGCATTGTAAATGCTTTGTTGTTTGTGTGGACTTGTAAATATGGTACAAGTCTGCTGTAGCCATCGATACAACCATTGACAACAAAATTCCATCTGAAGGAAAAAGGTGAAGACAATTCAAAAGAAGTCAACTAATCAGGGAAAAGATAAGTAATTCTTTTCAGAATTATCTCTCCAAGAATATATATTTTTTAACTTGAATGAACAGTTGCTTATGGAAAAGGTAAAAAAAAGTCCACAATAATTAGTCTTGCCCTTTAAGTTATTACAACGTTTTTGCATTTCTTTCCTAATCTCCAAGCAGATCCCGATGCTCCGCTGCATTGGACGCTGCGCTGTAAACCCAATGGCTTCGCAGGGGATCTGCCAAGGTTTGTGAGAGCCCCATAGTGTGCACCCCCCCTAACTTCTTAGGGGGGTTTTGTTGATTTCAGTTCCGAATCTTTAGGTGGGACTTTGGATTTTTTGGATTTCAGGGGGGGATTAATAGGATGAGCTGGGACTAAAATTTGATTTGTGGGGACTCGCCAACTTCGTTACAGAAGCCTCATTTTCACACAAGTATACATACCATCTTAAAAATTTTCGCCTACGGCGCCTTCCTTCTTAAACCAATCTGCTATTTAAATGCTATCTTGTTTATAAAATCATAATTTTAAGCATATCTTTGAATCTTAGTAGAATAACTTTCATTGTTAAAAAGGGTCCAAACAATTGCCTTTGGAAGCAGGGAAAAACTCGAGTTTTAGGTGGGACCAAGGATTCAAGATATCAGGTGGGGGTTTTAGATAGTACTGGGACCTCATTTTTTAGGTGGGACCTGGACCCCCCTTGCACACTATGGAGCCCTTTGAAATTTTCATCCAAGCCGCGGATGAATATTAAATGAGCTTTTAAGCGATGTGATTGGCTGAAGTAAAACAATATCGTCGAAAAAGCTGTCAATCACATATCAAAACATTAGAGCTTAGGCTTTTGATGGCAACACAGATTTGTTTATTTTTTTCTCACAAACCTTGCCAGATCTTCACATTTGCCGGACCCTTTAGAGCAAAGCGTGGTCCTGGCAGAATGGAAGATCTGTTATGAGATTATTTCTTTCCCTTCAGTTTTCTAATATTTGATTTTGCCAACCAAGACAACTACTTTCCCAAGAGTAGGCAGTTAGGAACACTAGGTAAAAACTGCAATTTTTGCTACTTTCTGCAAAAATTACAGAAAATGGCAAGATGGTTTAAAAAACTTTGCTGACTCAGCAGAAACTTTCCTCGTCCTAGGAAGAAGATGTCAACAATGACTAATTTGCACACAATTATAACGAGGATAAAAATTTTTGCACTTTAATTTGTAATTTTTCCTGCTACTGCCTGTTGTAATTTGTTCAAATAAATAATAATAACAAATATAAGAAAAATAATTTTAAAGATCCTGCATCAATGCCGACAGAGACGATCTTATATATAAAATCTACAGTATCACCTATTTGTCTCCTTGGACATTGATTTTGTTTTTCAAACCAAAGTCCTCCCTCTAACATGATCGCAGTCTAATATCATTTTGAAAAAAATAATCGAGACAAAAGTTGCAACATATTTTTGCGATGAATGAGGACCCTTGCAAGTCAGGCGTCAGGGCCGACAAAGTTTTTTATCGGTGTAAAAGGGCCAGTGTCGTAAAATTGACGGAAAAAGCTTTTTTTTTCTGCTGACTCAGCCTTTGAAGTGATTAAAAAAATGAAAGTTCACACCCCCCCTTAAAATCATAACTTTTCAGGTCAAAAAAGATTAATTTTTAAAGTTGCTTCTTCCATCATGTTTTGATCAAAGGCTTCAACACTCAGGAACAATCGCTTAATTAGGAGGCGCCTCCTAAAATCAGGAGGTTCATGCCTCCTAATTAGGGAGCAGGCATAATTATCTTGATTCCATATGGTGATTTTTAGAAAAATCCATCTGTGGAATTAATCACAATTCTAATAAGAACCAATCAGAAGTAAGAATCTGTCTTCTGAACAAAAGGGCCTCAAAAAGAACAAGCAACATGCTGAATGGACCTACCTAATGATTAACGTCAGATGAACAAAAAAATAGAAAGAAAATTCAGACTGCAAAAATAAAAAAATTCGACAAAAAGGAACAAGCAATATGCTGAATGGACCTACCTGATGATTAGAGTCAGATGAAACGGGAAAAAAATGGAAACATATATTACAGTAAGAAAAAATGGAGCAAGTGTGCAAAATTTCAATCAAACTGGACCATTTTTGAAGTGCCCCAAAGTTTTCAGTACACACATACAATTTTTAGCATTGGGCTCTTCCAGAAAATGTGCGTACATGGGGGGTGGAAGACATACTGTCCGGGGGTAGTGAAAAATCATCAAAAATTCCCTTGTTCGGGGGGTAAAAGTGCTCTGTCCGGGGGTATGGTAATCAACACTTGAGAGCCAAGCTGGAAATGGTCCAAAGAAAATCAGCTCGATTTGTTTATGCCAACTGGAGCTGCTACTCGAGCCCTGAATAAAATTTATTTTATTATTTATACATACTTAGGTTTGGCATTTTTGTTTCTAAGCATTAAATTTATTTAATTAATTTATTTATTTAAAGGGGAATTCAGAGTGAAGTTTTTACCCTGGATTTTATTTCAGATTCAAAAAGTATTTACTGAGACACTTCAACTGAGCTATCACTTATTGAAAAAATCTTTTTTCTATGCCTAACAATAGATGTTTAATATTTTAAGCGTGTGACGTCATAGTCGGACTTTAAATTGGATAAAAAAACACATCTGCTCCAGCTCTGCAAAACACTGTCTTTAAGAACATTTTATGATTCAAGGTTGTGAAAATAAACAATTTCAGCTTCCAGCAAAATAAATTTTCAAAACTTTTAGCCAAAATAAATGGCTCTTTGAAAAATCTACCTAGCAATATAAAATTTAAGCATTTCTATAATGAATAGGCCTCAAAATTCGGTTTTTACTGTTAATTTATTACTTTTTTGCTTGTTTTTGAAAGAACTACGACCACCCTTGACGTCACAATTTCCAAATTCCCTCTTTTTGAAACCTATCTCAGCGAATATGAAACATATTAAATTTGTTCTTTTTGTAAAATTTCTCTTTTTGAAAACTTTTTCTCTCGCAAAAAGATAATGTTAATGTTCATAATGGCCTTACTTCCCCTTTAAAATTATTTTTCTATATAATTTTTTAGTTTATATGAAAATGTATGGATAATGGTTTTTAGTACATAAAATATTAGATAGATAGATAGGTAAATTTGGGTGTCTGGGGTCAATAGGTGGTTGTTCGGGGGTAAAACCTGTTGTCCAGGGGGTCAAAAGTCAGTTTGTCCAGGGGTATATTGCAAAGAATTGTTATATCCTCCACCCCCAAATACAATTTTTTTCCGGAAGAACCCATTCTAGCTCAACGAAGTTGAGAATAGGTGTACAGGCTTTACCATTTATAAATTTCAAAGAGATATGATTGGTTTTTTTCCGAAATATTGATTGGTATTAATTTGCCGCCATATAGAGAGTCAGGGTCATCGATGGCATTGGCCAAAACATGGCTGAAACCCTTAATGGTAAAAGGGAATTTCCCCAAATACGAAAATGCGATTTTTAGGGGCAACAAATTTTTTCCGGGAAAAATCACTTCAGCCACTTTTTAGAGAACCTTGCCCTCAGAAAAAAAATCAGAAAAAAACTATTGAAGCAATTTTGCACCAAGTCCAAAAAATCCTATTTTTTTAAGCAGTTTTTGGCCCAAATTTGCCCCCCAAATTTTTTTTTCAAAAGTCAGGCTCCGTCACATTTTGGACATTGCCATTTTGCATCATTGTGCAAAAAATCAGGAAAAACTAATGAGCTGATCCCAAGAAAAGCTGGTAACAGACGGACGAACATGGGTTATTTTAAAGGGACCCATGAAAAAACATGACATGAAAAAATTGAAGAGGGGTTTCCTTGTAGAGCTTAAAATGTTAGGATTGTGATTGATTGCACCAAGAGATTTTGATAATTATTTTTGCACTTGATCAATTCGAGGCTGCTCTTTCCAATAAAACTTGTTTCAAATGATAAGCCTAAAGCCTCTAAAATCGGTCCCATAAAATTGAGGTCAAAACAAAGTTTTATGCCTCTCTATCTAATGTAGGCGAGCCTCCTAGTCCTAATCAAGTGACCCAGAGCGACCTATACACGTCTCCTAATAAAGAGGCACCTCCTTAATTAGGTGATATTGTCCCTGAGTGTTCAAAACAAACAATGGGAAGTTTTCTTAGCACTTACACTCTTTTTTTTATATAAGAACCATGAAATTTGAGTTGACGCTCAAGCTGTTCTCAATTTTTAGCAATTTCAGCCTCTAACTGTTCTTATTTTGTTCTTATTTTTGAGGTATTTTAGGTTATTTTAGGTTATTTTAGGTTATTTTTTCTATTTTTTTCCGTATTTTACCTAATTTGGACCCATTTTCGACAAAAAACAGACACCTCAGCCTTGGGCTTGTTCTTAAATTGTTCTTAATATTTGGCCATTTTGAGCCTCATTGTTCTTATAAAATTGTTCTTATAAAAAAAAGAGTGTAGTTGGTGTCAATATATTTGTGTAATTTTTACCTGATTAAGCTGTGATGAGTGTCTAGATGCCATAGCGAGTTTGGGGTTGGAACTGAGTAAACTCTTCTAGGAATTACTTGAGCCCATCTTCTTGCTGTTCCAGCAGGATCAACCGCAGACAAAATTTTCCTCACCCTTTCACGTGGTACAATAATTGGTGGATTCAAGCATTTCAGCATGGACTTCATCTCTCTTATTCCTGAGTTAGGAAATTTATTGTGTAGATTTAATATATAAACTGTCAGTTCTTCATCGCTAATTTGAGTGAATCTTTGTCGAAAGCTTGGCAATCCATTTGTCTTAATGAAATTATGAACAGTGTTCGGGTGAATCTTCTTTCCAAGTAGACCTTGCTCTGCGATATCCTTCACATTGCAGCCTATCTCAAGGAGATGCTGTAATATTTCTTTATTGATTTGGTAACGACTTGGTCCTCTTCTACCATTTGATATACGTTGTAAACGACATGACTCTGCACTGGTGCTATTTTCTGAAGTAATGGTATCTCTTTCTGCTAATGTTAGTTGAAGGTTTGTTATTTTCTCTTTAATACGAGCAAAATTCAATTCATTAACATGACCATGTCTTAGCCTATCAAGGTTATTTGAACATTGGTTTAAAAGATTGTGGACATTCAAACCATATTGTCCATTTGCAACTGTTCTAGTTAGACCATCAACAAGATTTTCAATTTCTGCAAGAACATCTTCATGGCCTAATGCTCCAGCACGCTCAAGTCTGTTCATAGTATACTAAAATAAATTCATATACCATAAAAGTTCTGAGCTCAATTTAAAACATCCCATTAAGGGCTATAAAATTAATCCGCCATCATGCTTCCAACTGGGTCCTGCTCTGAATCAAAACACAAAAAAATGCGCGGCCAAATGCGCATGTGCTCAATTTTCTTTTGAGATATAAACTGATAAAAAAAATTAAACCTTGTTTAAGCTTCCTGAAACTATATTTCAATGTTGAAAACATGGTTTATCTGGCTTAAACCAGGTTTCATTAACACTTAAACCAGGTTTTAAGCAAGTAAACCTTGTTTAATATATTTATTGTGAATATAGTACGCCATAGTTATCTGGTAACCAGATGTGGAAATTTTTTCCGACACGCTAAAGCTCTGAAGGTCGGGAAAATTTAAACATCTGGA
>JAUJPO010062901.1:0-42071 GCA_032270745.1 Tiaropsis multicirrata | reverse complement strand
AAATCCTTACTAAGCACCCCTGAATCTCATAGAATTGAGGCTTTCAATTTATTTTGCTAAATTTATTTTTGCTTGTGTTTGATGGATTGTTATAGGCCCTTGCTACTGAAGATTTCTTCAGACCCAAGACCTTACAATGAGAAAATAGGTACCCTCTAAAATCTTGATAAATTCCAGCCCCCAGCATTTTTGACGAAAGTTTTGGTTGTAGTTTTGGCGAACACGTGTGCGTGAGGAGGAAAGAATTCAGAAAACAACAAATTTGACCACTACGTTTCCGATTGTTTTATAGCGTATGGGTCTCATCATGGACCTCCATGGTCTCGTTAAGTTCAATGGTTCAATAATGAAAATTTAAGTCTAACCTTATGAAATCTAAACCCAAAAAGATGATCGTCTTAAAAAAAAGTTATTTTTCTACAGAAACTTTGAAAAAGCCATTCTTCTAATTTTTCATTTCTTTGAATCTTATCTCTCCCCTTTTCTTCTTTTAGGTGAAGCAGGTGGATTTTTTGAGGTACTCTATTTTGTTGTTGTTTCAAAATTATCATACAAAATATTATATATTGTCGAAACGAATATCGTGCTTGAAAAATCTTTACACTATTGTGTAATGAATTTTCCCAACGTTTACTTTCTTTAAGTCACTCAAGGGGAGAATTTGCTTGCTGCTTATGCTTAGAGACTGAAAGTGGTGAATTTATTACCAATTTGTTAATATTAACTTAAGGCAAATATGTGTTCGTTAATCGTTTATCAATATGCATAGCGGAAATAAAAGCGATTTTGATGAAAAAAATTTTGGTTTCTTGGCTTCTTGAAGATTGTGTTATTTTTTTAATTTGATTTGAGTCTTTCAAGGCGTCTAGAATAACAAGGTTCTTCAGTAAAAAAAACAAATTAAGATATATGATGAATAGCCACGTAATATCAGACATCTGTTGGATCTTTTGGATCTGTGTTTTTTAATTATCCTTAATTGGGCGAAGAAAGAAATTCACACCTTTCTGAAATAATTTGACGACTCAAAAACTTATTGATATTGTGTGTGTGCTTCAATCTCAGTCGATTCATCTTTTGTTACAGTTGAGTTGATGTAAAAATGTCTGAGAAATTTCATTTTTGTGCTTGATTTATGATATTACTGTACCTTAACGGGATTAATTTTCGCAGGGATTTATTTTCGCGAATTGGAAAATTAAAAATTTCGCGATGATTTATTTTAGCGAATTTGCGAGTTTTTAACCTAATTTCTTTCATTTTCCTAGGGGTTTTCGGGAAAAAGCGAGGATTTATTTTCGCGAAAATGGCCAAAATTTACGAAAATAGCGAAAATTAATCCCCGCGAAAATTAATCCGCTTAAGGTACATGCAATAAACATGACATTGGTAAGGTTGATATTGTTGGATCGTGATAAACGCAGTTGACTGAAGGAAGCCTGTCGGATGTTCTTAAATTTTCTGAAATGAAACCTAAAATTGTTCTTAATTTTTACTGAATAAGAGCCATTTGAACCGTTTTCAAGTAATTTTCTTCAGAAGTTATTATTGGAAGTCTTAGAAGCTTCTTAACATGTTCTTATACTTTTTTGACCTCGAAGCCTTATGTTCTTATATACTTTGTTCTCATAAGAAAAACGTGTATTCTTCACTTTCTTCATCGAATAAATATTTTTAGCTGATGAATCAACACTTGGAGATTTTCAACCATGAAGCAGACTCTTTCTTCAGAGTCTCGCTACGCGTAAGTCATATTATACTGTAAACGCCAACTCACTGATCCGCTTGGCGCCTATGGGCCCTATAAACCGGCCCTGATCCTTATGTTATATTATGTGTTGATGCCTATTGATTCTCCGTACCCCCCTTTTGAGGATATATTCTCATTATCCTAGAATTTGAAGACCAAGGATATCTAGGGGGGGGAGGGTTCGAAATTTTCAATATCCTAGGATATCCAGGGGGTTAAAAATTTGAAAACCAACGATATCCAGGAGGAGGGTTCGAAATTTTCAGCTCTGATATATCCAGGGGATACGAATTTTCTTTTTGGAAAGGCCCATTTTTCCAAGCTAGGAAAGCTAAACCCAGTAGTTACAGCATCCCTCCAGAATAATATTGTCGTCAACAAAGTTAAAAGAACCAATCTCAAAATTAGTGTAAAAATGAAATTCTGTTTGGTCGAGATTGGTCTTGAAGCTCCCTGAAGTCATAATGAACTCTTCCCCTCTCAAAACCAAATTATATTGAAATACTCAATTTCCTTAAATACTTTACAGTATCGCATAAAAATTTCGTAGTTTTTTCCCAAAAATTATATTGTGCGGAATTTTAATTTACGGATTTTCGAACACGACTGCAAAACCTGCCAAATTTTCATCCAATAAAATACACTAATTTCGATTAATCAGAAATGTCTAAAGTTTTTATATTGTCTCAACTTTTACTACAAAAAATGCTAATTTGAATTTTGACCATCATTTTCTTTGATGTGTAGACATTATACGACACGTTGATGGAGTTCATGGAAGAAAGGGTCGGACCGACACCAAATCACATCATCCAATCTTTACCTACAACTAAAGCTACTCTTGCTCAGATTGGTAAGCGGAAATCTAGGAGTCTCATAAGCATCAATCTTTTTTTTAATGTTTTGTTTTTTTGCTTTAACTGGACAGCGACTTTTTGTTCTGTGGAGCATTTAGTTTTTTGCCAGTGTTTCCAGAAAGATTAATTTAGAATCTAAATTGATGAACTTAATCTTAGAATTAATATTTCCTGGATCGTCACCTGGGCCAATAATAGCTTGCGACATTCTTTGCCACGGGCATGACGTTACAATTGGGGGAAAACAGAACACTTACTAAAGATTAATTATGTGTTAACAGTAAACAAAATCTTTTAGTGAGTTGAACCATAGAGTTTGTTTTCCCCTCGAAATAATTAAATCTTATTGGTTGAAAAGTATATTACATGACTTTCCGTGGCAAAGAATGAGAGTTTAGACATAGACTTAAGTTTAATCAATACAGAATTTGAAACTAGAATCAAGGCCACGAGTCCGCTTATTGTTAATTTCTCTACGATCTCTAATAGACGGGAGTCAGAAATAACCGGAGGAAGGTTTGACCAAGAACTTTAATTGCCATGGGGTTAGAAAAAATATTGAAAATACTTCAAAACAACTGCATCAAGAATCACAAAACTATCAAAAATAAACTTTGAACGATTAGAAGTGAGCTATTCCAATTTGAAGTGACCCTTCAGTTGCTTCCAATTGAATTTCGACTGTATCAACTCAAATTAACATTACATCATCAACAGCTACTCTATTCGTAGAAATTCTCTGTCAGGAATTCTAAATTGTTAATAGCGAACATAGCTAGTTATATAATATTATTTATAATTATCTAATTTGTTCTCATTTGATATTTCACGTCAATTTCTATTAGAGACTTTCTACGAATCTGATTGGCTGTTGATGATGTAATGTTAATTTGAGTTGATACAGTCGAAATTCAATTGGAAGCAACTGAAGGGCCACTTCAAATTGGAATAGCTCACTTCTAATCGTTCAATGTTATATGTAATTTACCCAGGTGACAGTCCGGGTCACATAAAAACCAATCCTTCAGTATGGAATTGAATAAACATACAATTGCTTAAAAAAACAAAGCAAAAAATCTCGAAATTCCCAAAAGGGCCGACAAAAAAGTTCGAAGCAATGAAAATTCGGCATAGTGTAAGTTCGACTTTATATGAGTTTTATCTTTTGATATTATTCGTCCAAAAAAAATTTCACACTATGTTTTACATTCACAAGAGCTTTGTTTTGAATCTGGAATTCGGCTATAAACCACAAAAGACTTTAAACATCCCGAAGAATTTTTTTTCGAATTGATCTTTAATCTGTCTAATTAAAGCTAAAAGTTTGTAGTAAAGTCATAATTCTTTTTAACTTCCAATTCCAGCTAATGAAATTGGCATTTGATGAAGAAGTCATCCCAGAGACGATCGAGAACTTTCGAATGTTGTTACGGCGCTCTCGATGGCCTCTTTCTGTTTACAACACGTTCGCATTCAACTACAAAGCTCCACCCGTCTTACAACGCACCTATTCACAACGTCAAAAGGCGTTACGGAGGACACACAAATCTATTAACGCCCACTTGAAAAAGAAAGGTGCGGAGAGTGTTAAAGGGCGTAACGCCTCGGACGACTTAGAAGCAGACGAGATGCAACAGGTCTTGTTTGAACAAGAAAATCGAGGGGCAGACCGCCTCAAAGAATCACCCATCTGTAAAGATTACGAACGGCTTGGTTTGTGCGAGATCACCAAGATTTCAGCTTCTCCATGGCGCATCTCCATGGCTAATTTCCATTACAATGTTTGTCGAAGGTAATTATTGTTATAGTTAACTTTCCCCTTGACAAAGATCGAATATCCGTAGAAAAAATGCAATGGTTAACAAACATTATAATGTTTAACTTATGAACTCCTATAATTCGAAAAGTCACACCATTAAAACGAAATCTTCGGCCCCGTCAGACTTTTGATCGAAATTAATCAAACTTCTATAATTCGAAAACTCATGAGTATTTCTAAGTATAGGGTATAAGGATTAAACAAAAACTTTTTATTAAAAATTCAAATTAGCTGTACCTTCTTTTTCAATTTTTCTGCGATGAATGTTTACTAGGGTAAACGTAATAGAAACGAAAGAAACTATTTGGCCCCGAATTCAGAATGATTATCTCTCTGCAATCTTTAGCTATCCTGCCGTCGTGGTAATTCCGTCCAAAGTGACAGACGACAGTTTAATCAAAGTTGCTAAAAACCATCGCTTAAATCGTTTCCCGACGGCTGTGTGGCGCCACAAACGAACCAAAGGGACGCTGCTCAGGTCCGGTGCCCTCAATCGTAGTGTATTGGCAGCGGTCTTGCGTACCGGACTCGGTGGCCGGCAAACTACGGGGAACCACAGTGCTAATATCACAGATGACGAACAGTTTTTCACTGAAATTGGTAAGTGAAGTTTTCTTACATTTGCAAGGTATATGCCTTTTTAATCAAGAGATGAAAAATGGTTCTTAAAACGTAACTTATTCGAAAATATGGATTAATGGGTAAACATGGATAAAGGAGATGTGCCATTGCACCTTAATATGACGGGCATGGATCCAATGTACTAACTTAACAAACAGTGCAGTTTTCCTTTCTGATTACAGCTTCTATAATTTAACCATGTTCAACTCCTATAACTCGAAAACTCATAGAACTCGATCAAAATCAATTCGGTCCCGTCTGACCTAATCAAACTTAAAATCAAAATTCAATTATTCGAAAACTTACGTAATTCGAACAAATGTTTAACTGCATGTTAAATTTCTATCGCGTTCTTATCAATTATCATATTTCTAACATTAAAACTGTTCTTTGAATCTTTGAAAAAAAAAATTGCTGGTCTTTCAATTCGTGTTTCTTTCTCTCTTTTTCAAGTCAACGCGTCCCACCTTTATCAACACAAAGGACAAACGCAGACGGTTAGCAGCGGTGCAGCACTCTCTTTACAAGCAATGTCCGATGATTTCGCTTCAATGTTCGAGGGCTCGGACGCTTTCAAGAGGTCAGCTGCTGAAATCTGCGAAATCAAGAATTGGGAGCCTGCCAACTTATACATCTTCACGAGAGGCACCCCTAAGGTTTGTATTTTGATTTCATATTCATATAATAAAGAGCGATCTCCACTCTCGACTTTCTATGTGGTTGAAAATTCATTATTAAAGATGATGTTTAAAAAAACTGTTATTTAGCCTCGCAACTGGTTCTAGCCTTCCCTTTCATTCACTTTTTTCCATCTCAAATTCAAAATTTGAATCTTAAATGAATTTTACTCGATAACCGAAACTTTTCCATGAAAAATAGTAAACCGGTCCGTACTACGTAGACATAAAAATTCCCAAAATCGCTTTTTTACTCCCAATAAGTTATGCAAGTTCATTTACTTACAAAAAGGAATGCAAAAATCAACCAAGAATTGCAATCAAAAACTTTTTACAGCTCAAGGAATCTGAAATAGCCCGTGAAGGATAGACCGCCTGCGGTCGTTGTTATCTTCACCGCAAGTCTCAATTGTGGTTCTCTGCTTCCCTCTACAGCTTATAAAAATAGTTCATGTGATTTAGCATGTGTTTTTTTGCAAGAAAAAACAAAAAGCCGAAAAGCCAAAAAATAGTGAAATCCGCCTCTTCAACCGGCCCCTACCAGCCCTTACAAACCATTGAAATAAGCGGTTATGGTGTACCGTTACTTTCTTTCTTTCTCCGGAACCTGTTGTTTCTAAATATATAAAAAAAATAAAAGTCAGGCGGTCTCAAAGAAAACAGTTTGCCTGAAAAGAAATGCCGGCTTGTTTTTAAGCCAGCGCGCCTCAACCTCATCCCGGTTGTAATAGGGTGGTGGTCTAGTATTTTATTAAAAAAAGTGCTGAGCGGCATTATTTCAGCCTTTTAAGACCTTTTGGCTGTAGAGCTTAGCTGTTATACTATATATTACATTCATCTAATGATACAGTAGTTTTTTAAGATTTTTTTACACACAGATGAGTATCGAGAAATTCTCAAATGTGACGCAGCCGGATTTCGGATACAAAAAGTATATCGCGGCCGATTTTGGCCCAAAACGCCCTGAAAAGAAAAAAAATCCTTGAGATTGATTCAATATTTTTTTCTCGTTATTTGCACAAAGTTGGGTATCTGGATACCCTCAAATGTGACTGAATCCGATTTCAATTTCGAGATTTTGACCAAAAACGGCCTGAAAAGAGGTTTTTGGAGATTTTCATGAATTTGGTTAGTCAACTTTTTATCACTGATTTTTTTTTATTCCTTTGTAGGTGAACAAGATGGAAGCTTCACAAAAGATTGTCGTAGTCAACGTTGATGTAAGTCTAACAAAAATTGTCGTCATGTGGTGCAAACCCAACAACAAGATTTCCAAGTTCACCAATTTCAAATAATTAAAGAGCTTTTTATCATTGATTAGGACTTCTTTTTAGCTCAAAATCATACATTGTTTTTTAAAAGAGGAGGCTTTGATGTTTCTTTTCATAACCTAGAAGTCACGGGACGTTGTTCTAACGTCCAAACAATGTTGTTCCAACGTCATAACGTTATTTGGACGTTGAAACAATGTTTGAATATCGTTGTATGTCTGCTGGGAGTAAATGGAGAAATTTTATTTTAGCTTAACCTTCTCAACCCGCAACATTTTTTGAAAAAGTAAACTTTCTGAGTGGATTTCTGGGCAGGGGAACAAGTTTAAGGTATCAACCAAGCTCTTTTTCTCAGCTACAAAAAATAGCAGATTTTTTTTTCTTGACTCTCAAGTGGTCAGAAGTTATGACCAAAAGTGTCCAGTATGGTAAATAGAGTGTTTTGGAATGTATATATACGTCACTCGGGCTGGAAAGGTTAAGGTAAAGTAAATATCTATCGGGTAATTTTGTTCTCGATATTTTTGAGACAATCTAGTTTGAGATTTTGCTATTCCCTCATTATTATTCTGTATAGATACATGATGTTAACCAAGTGAAAAGTAGTTTCTCCAAGCTGTCCAAAGTTTGTTGTCCAAGCTCCATAAGTAACGAAAGTCAATTCTTAAGTTCATTTGAAGAATCAAAATGGCTCAATCAGGTACGTATTGCACTCTTCTTAAACTCTGTAGATCCGACCCCCTTGTTGGGAATTATAGATTTCCTGTTCAAGGTATTAAAATGTTTGGATTTCCGAGGGCAGTACACGGAATCCAGTATTAAGGAATAAAATTCCAAAGGGGTAATGCAAAAAAAACGATATCCTATAATTATTGGATAGCTGAGGAAGGGATTGTGGGCAAAATTTTATATTCTCTCTTCTATTGGGTTATCCGAGGGGGGCAATTTTCTCTAAAGTGTTCATATCCACAAGAGAAAGTGTACGGTTTTTCCAGAAGAGCCAGAAGCTTCATTTTGTATGCTTGAGTGTATAAAGTATAAAGTTACATCTTACTAAAACCTTAAAAATTGCACTTTTGTCTTCGTGTTATAAAGTAGTAGCCATTATGCAATAAAGATCAAGACCAAGGGAGAAAGCGATGTAAACTGAGGTTATATGTCATACTGCGCTGATTTGTTGAAAGGTCCTGACTAATTGTAAAATAAGGTCATGCTATCATCCCTTGGGTTCAAACAGCGCACCTTTCATATATATGATTTATATTTCATCCATCATTCACAGGTGTCATCAGTACTTCAACTAGCATGTGCTATCGCCAACTTGATTGTTATCCAAGGTTCTTCGTGTCTTGTTTCACTCGGCGACGGATCTGAAGTCACCTCACAGGTGTGTATGGCAAATATGGTTTATGGCAAATAAAATCATCTTCCAATTTGAGACAGCGTTGTTCTTTAGTACAAAAGTCTCTAAAAGTCTTTTCATGCACGGAATCGTTTTATTGACGTTCCTCGATAGAGAAGTGGTTATTCAGCAACAAGTTCTTGGCTCGTATTCAATTCCATAGTTAGTCACTTAGCTGTAGACGCTTCCAAAAGAACTGAATGAAGTCTCAAGGTTTGTTGGTCTATCTGCTTAAAGTGAAAGAGGACTTTTATATATTCTTCTTTTCTATATAGGTCATCAGTTTGGTGCAAGTGTTATCGGATCCTTACTACCGAACCATCGCAGGTTTCAAAGTATTGATCGAGAAAGATTGGTTGGCTTTTGGTTACCGTTTCAGTTACCGTGGCAACCACACACAGCCACCACAACAATCGATTGCACCTTTCTTTTTTCAGTTCCTCGATTGTGTTCACCAGGTATGGTATTGTTGTAAGCATTAACAGAAAATAGTGTGCAAGGGGTGTGCAGATATAAGCCTTTTCCCATTATTTACTCCCGGAAATTTTACCCCCCTGACAAGCGTTAACTTGACCCCTGGATATACAATTTCACCCCTGGACATCACAAGTTTACCCCATGACAGGAGCCAATTTAGCTAGTTAACCTGGATAAGATATCCTCAACCCCCCTGCAAATCTCTTTTTCTGGAACAGTCCAATGTTAGCCGAAATGTTTTTAGAATTGCTCAAAAAATGGGAATTAATCTGATCTCTCAATTCCTGGGGCGCTCTTTGCTGGTTCGCCAGACAGTAAATTATTTTGTTGGTTTACGCGTCATTTTCACAGGATAACATTTCCAATACTCCCCTTGCTTAAAATGGAAAGTCTGGCGGAATTTAATTTCGCGATTTATGGGATTATGTGGTAAATTATTTATTTTTGGGCTAATTTTGCCTTAAAGGTCAAATTTAGGGGGTTAGAATCTTTTTAAGCCATTCCAATAATTTTATTTTTTTATTTATTTTGCGTACAAAGAGGGTAGCAACGAGGCTAATAAAATTCAAAGATTTGGTACAATATAATGTTTTCAAATGAAACCAACACCATAGATATAAACTTTGCAGTTTCTAAACGGGCCGATGTAGGCCTCCAATGCTGTATTTCTTTTTTAAACTCCTTTAAATCATCTAACTCTTTTAATTCTGAAGGAACTCGCTTCTATATCTTAGGTGCAAGGTAGGAATAAGGCTCCTCTCCGTTAAAAACAGTAAACACGTTGTAAGGACCTCGTTCTTGTTCATCATGTTATTACCCATAATTCTCCGATTAATTTCTACATTTGAATTTTTATTGCAGATCATTCAACAATACCCATACGCGTTTGAATTCAACAACTACTTCATCAAACTAATTGCTTATCACCAAACTTCTATGCGATTCAACACTTTCTTTCTCGATTCTGAACACGAGAGATACCAAAACGGTTGGTTTCCCGATTCGGAAAAAGTGAACCCGATGACAGTCAAATCGGATTCCAGTTTGAAAGGGAAGACGAACCTTGTGCGGAACAAAAAAGAAGCCAACATGAGGGCGGAACAGCTAGCGCAACAGCAGCTTGAGCAGAAACAGAAGAAATCGAGTAGTGTCTCTTTGTGGGACTACTTGGACATCCAAGGCAATAAATACACGTTATTCCAGAGCTTCCTTTATCATCCAAACTTACACAAGGTGTGTATAGGTGTTCAAGCCTTGAAGTCTCATAAGTCCTGTCACATATGCTTCCTCATTGTTTGCCGTCGAATTTTTAACTTTTACGGCTTGAAAACATTCAATCCGACGGCAAGTAATCATGCCTCGCTTAATTTTTCTTGCCTTTAAAAATTGATTGAACTCCCTAGGTTTAAATTCTGTCAATTTGTCTCCTGATTTTATCTGAGATCTGAAATTTGTATCAGCCGAAACTATGTAGTAGGGTGAAAAGCGCGGCTGTTTTATCTTATTTTGAGTAATGGTTTGATGAATGCATGATTACTTCAGTTTGCCGCTAAAGGTTTTGATGGGAAATTAGATTCTTGTCTGCAATTTATTTAAACTCTCATTTCAATTCACCACAAGGGCATTTTACAACCATTTTGTAACATTTCCTGCTTGGAGATCTGGGATTACTTAACGATGGAGAACCTGTTCACTGGACCTACGTACGACGTTGAAATGATGGCCGACTTTGAAATGGCCAATCCGGGCAACGAGTCATCTGCGGCGGCAGACGTGGATCGAGAAGATTTGCAAAGATGCGTCACTGGTTGTTATGGTGATAATTTTTTTTTTTTAATGTTTGGTAGAACTTCTTTGTTTTTTACCTTCTCGTCGGAATGGAGAAGTTGTTATTGATTAGCGAGTTTATTAGAGAATAGAGAACTTGTTAATCGCGACGACGAACGGTTTTTGACCCGCAACCTGCAGCGAATATAAGTATCTGGATTTCTCTAGAAAGGCTCTGGTCTAGAAAATTTGTGAAAACTTTTTGCTTATTTTTTGTCTTTCTTACACAATTAATTGTTTTAATTCCATTTTTCAGGATCTACTCAAGAATTTCCTCGAGATGAAGTGACCTACCTATTATCGGAGTTGGCGCGTCTTAGAGACGAAATGGACCAATCAAATCGTCAATGGACAGACACGTGGTCTGACCTCGATGTCAAGAGTGTCGTCAAAAAGCAGTCGAAAGCAGTATGTGAATGTATTTTTCCAAAGCACGAACTGAGCCAGAAAATATTTTTCCTGACCCAAATTCTTGCGAATTGAGCCACATCTTGAACTCAATTTTATTATAATATATTTTTCTATTTTCTCTTAGATGAAGTGGTCATCGTATTGGGCCAAAGAACGACGATTAGCCTTACACAAACGAGCTACTATTGATATCGTCATGAAGGTATAATGAATACCACTGTATATTGCTTTCTTACTTCATTTTTGTCAGAACTTTATTCTTCGCCACGGAAACTCATGTGATATGCTTTCCAACCAATAAGATTTAATCATTTCGAGGGGAAAACAAAAACTATGGTTTAACTCACTAAAAGATTTTGTTTACTGAAAACACATAGTTAAATTTTAGTAAGTGTTCTGTTTACTCCCAACTCTGACGTCATGCCGTGGCAAAGAATAAGCTTTCTCATTCATACAGATAGACTTTTAGCCTGGGAACTTTGCAATGCAGACCCTCAGAGGTCTCAGGACTAACATATGAATATTTTCTTTATGTGACCTTAACAAAAAACGGTACTACTGGAAGGAAATCTAACTATAGCTAGTAACACATATATTCTTATTGAATCCAAATTGAAATTGAATATCTTATTTTCATTTTAGGGTAAAATAACAGAACTCGGTCAGGTGCGTGCTGAATTTGGTTTTGAGTATCCGCATGCGTTTGATGAGAAGAATTATTACAAAGGATCGATTTGTAATTACTGTTTGCAACAGATCCAAGGAATTAAAGCTGGTAAGTGAACAACGCGAAACTCACTCGATGGTTTTTTCGGTGTCTATTTTTCTCAGTAAGCACAAAATTTCAGGTTGATGTCCAAAATGTCATATGGGCGTCATAAGGGCGTCTTGTGTTTACTGGGTGTTTATTTTCCTTCATTGTTTAAAGATTTTTGAGACTGTATGAAAGTTTTAAAAATGGTTTTTGTTATTACAGTTCTTGTGTTTCTTGTGTTTCTTGTGTGAAAAATGACAAAGTACAATCAATTGAACGAAAGACTGAATGACTTGACATTTTTTTTATCAAACTCAACTTACCAGGATTTTGAGGTGACTCATCATAAATAAAGAAATTGTTATCCCACGATTGTCAACAGTTATTGCCACTGATTTGAATTTTTAATGGCATTTTTTTCTATTGTGTGTTTAGGTTACCAGTGTTCTCAGTGTAGTTATAATGTTCACACCAAATGCCAATCGATGGTTCCTGCAGAATGTCCCAAACATCCAAACCTTGGTGAACAACAAACAACGGAGCTCTCTCGAAGCGTCCACAGTTTACAAGGGGTAATTGATTTGTGTGGATTTCATTTGAACTCAAAATTCCCTTTAAGTCCTTACGCGGAGAATATTTTATTTTGTCAAAGGTGGTCGATACTAGCCTGTACCAAATCCTACTTCTCTATGTAGCTGATGATAGAAGGGTTTGTTACGTTATGGGTTAGATTTAGTGTGCAAGCGTGTTTCCAAAAAGTCTCTACGTGGAGTGCATTTCTCTTTATTGTCATCTGGAAAAGAAAGCCAAGTCAATTCTCTTGGGACATTGTTTGATAAAAAGTTTAACTTTTTTTAGATTTTTATGACACGTGCAATAAAAGTTGATTCTCACGTTAATAGCGCTCCGTTATGTACACGTCATAATTATTTATGTTCGCGTCATAATTATTTGTACTTGTATTTGTACGAGTTTCAATCCCAAAATCCTTTTCGTTTTAATTATCAATCCGTGAAAGTTATTACTTCTTCTTTGAAATTTAAGTCTATTTTGAGATTCGCTGCGGTATGCTATTTCTTTTAACTAAAGTACCTGTAATTAAGAAATAACATTTCATAAACAAAGAACATTATTCAAATGCGTGATTAATTTTTAAAACACTCCATTCTCTCCAGAACCCCAGATCTGAGGTTCTAGCAACACAAGAAAATCGTCTAAACGTTACAAACCCACACACGGCAATATTTTGAAAGTCGGGTTTAGGGCAGGCTAGGTCGATACCAAATCATGGTTGGTTAAAAAAAAGAATCTTCAGAAACACACATTATTCCTAATAATATAGCTGCTAGAAGTTCTTGTACTACCTCAACAACAAAAATAACAACGTGTTCGAATCTAAGTCAAACGAAACCCAGAGATGAGAATGTTTTCATCCAGGAAATCAAAATGAGACATGGTAAAAAGTGCAAACTTCAACTCTTTGTCTGAGACCTCCAATGGTAAATATAACTGCATCAAATCTAATCCCCTGGACATTCCCTACAAAACAATGACAGTCGATGTGACTTTACAACCAATATAACATAACGGCAAGCCTATACAGAAAAAAATTGAGAATATGAAGTGACAGAAAATACTTGGTTGGAGCATACTTTGTGTTTGAAATCAAAAATATTTGTAAATTTAATGTTACGCAGTAAAAAAACGATGCAAGTTATTAAGAGTAGATTGGAACTTTTTTATTGCAGGTTGATTCAGGGCGTAACCCACGGAATTTCAAAGGAACACTTTATAAGCGTGGTCATCTGTTGCGACAGTGGAAACCACGTTGGTTTGTGTTGGATGCGGAGAGAAACCACCTCACTTATTATGACTCAGAAGCTGACACTCAACTACAGGGTTATATAGATCTTGGCGAATTAAGAACATGTCGGTTAATGGCGGTTCCTCCTGGTGCTGCTAAAGTCGGCGATGCAAGATCTTACTTTGAGGTTAGTATATGTAATAGTTATGTGGAATGCATTTTCTTTTTCTTTTATTTTGAGGCCAATGATCACTATAATAAAAATTTGGAGCTAAATTTTTTGTACTTTACTATTTTTTATTGTATCGTGTGAAAAATAATTTTTCAAAAAGCTTTTTTCTACATGTGGACAGTTGTCTTAGTCTAGTTGTTATCAATGGCAACCGGGTCACATCTCGTGTTTGTTCAATAAAAGTAATTGCTATACAGCTTGCTAATACTATATATAGCGGACACTATTTTTTAAGGACTGTTTTTCTTTTAGCTTGAAACGACGAAACGAGTTTATCAGCTGCTGGCGCCCAACGGAGATACCGCCAAAGAATGGGTGGAACGCCTGAATGCGTTAAATGTATAGAAAGATGATAATTATATTTTTAAAACATATATGACGCTATTGCTAAAACTACCTTTTAAAGATTGAAATTTCCATGCGTGATGTTTGAGGTGCGGAAATGTGCTTCAAAATTAGTATGAAAACAACGCACGAATTCAAGGATGCAAGAATATTATTAGACGACAAAAAAACTGCTCTCTTTAAATTAAGGTTTCATACATCTATTCAAAGCTTCCCAGTGTCATGATGACATTACAATCTACATTTTACATTTTTTTTAAATTGTATTATAGGTTGCTTTAAATTGCACCAGCAAACAATTGCTATTTTATTCCATACCATGGGCAAACTGATATTTTTTCTTGCAAATAAAAAACATTTTGAATTTATGTACGTTCCCTAAACTAAAGTGAACCAACCAGTCAGTCGGCGTTCTGTAATTCGATATTCAAGGGGGTGAAATTTTACATCGAATTAGAGAGAAATATAGAGCCGAATTACCGCGTGAATTTGTCACCAAAATTCTTAGATTTGATTTATAGTATAATTATTTTCAAATTTTTTGTGTATTAATTTTTGTTTGTTTTGCTTGTCTGTACATTTTCTTTTTCTCTACGATGCAACAATGTTTTCCCCTCCTATCATCCATCGCTGCTGTATGTTTGATGAAATTGTTTTCGATTTATTCTATTTATTTGATATTATTGATATTATGTTATAGTAAAGAAACTTTTTTTCTCACTACGTTTAGAATTTTTTCAGAGCAAGTTGAATAGAGCTTTAAGAATTTTATTCTAAATTTTCCCACAAAAATAAAGAGAATATATTGACTATTCCCACAGGACTTGCTGTCGAATGACTTTTTGAATAAGATTATTTTTTGTCAACATCATTATATTAGTTAGGATTCTAAAGTAATAATAAATAGTACTTTTTTTGAAATTCATAGACTTAAAAAAAGGGGAAATTTCTAGTCGGATATTTTGTGTACACTTTTTTGCTGCTTGTAATATTAATCGTAAAAAAATGACTTTGTGTTTTATTATTATTGTTATTTTCAATGATTTTACTTTTTAGCAAAAAGAAAATATATCTTTCTAATTTCATTACTACTACACTATTTTTTTTGCAATCAAATAAAATCTGTTCTTGCTTACTACTACCTGTTTTGAGCAAAGGTCTACTAAAGTCCTCCCATGCCCCTTAACTTAAACACACGGCATACATGTTTTTTTAATATGCCAGTGGAAAAATCAAAATCAGACTCGGGTGAACGCTTTTCTTTTATGAGAATATACTTTATAAAAATATTCATGATGAAATTGGCCAAAAAATTTAAAACGTCCTAAGAAAAATGCCATCTTAAGGAAATTATTCCTAAATACATCTAAACTAAAGAGACTCCAGAATCTTCTCAAGCTTATTCAGCTGGCTTATTTCTCTTCTTCTCTTTAAATTAGATACCGTATTTCCTCAATTAAGCGCCGCGGCGCTCTTAAAATTTTCACGATTTTAGGTGCGGCGTTTATCAGAGGGAGGCGCTCTTACGAAATTTTTGATTTCCTACTTGTTGTTCCGGCTATATTTAAATGTTTTTCGTTAAACAAAAAACTTTCAAAAATCATGCACGAGGAGTTATTGAAGAAGAAAACCAAATATTGTTATTTAGAAATAGAAATAGAAAAATTAAATAGCAAGAAAACTATAGAATTTATATAAAACACACACTGGTCTATTTGTCTTACTTTTTCTAAAAAGCGCCGCTTTGCTTTCCGAGGTGCGGCGCTCTTTAGAGGGCGGCGCTTATCAGAGGGCGGCGCTAAATAGAGGAAATACGGTAACTTTGATAAATAGCGTGTATATGCTTGCTTCTACACTGAGATTCTCTTACTGTAATCTTCAAATATGCTTCTTATATTTTATTCTTAAGTTTTACACAGGCATATAATAGACACAGAGGCTAAAATACTATTGTAAAAGATTTTTGAAGGCTCGCCATGCATGCTGAGCATACACCCTAGCCTGTACCAAATCCTACTTTTTATAAAGCTGACGGTAACTAGTAGTTAGTTACGATTTGTTACGATTAAAAATATTTTTTGTGCTAAGTTTGTTTTTGGACATTATTTAAAAAAAAAGTTTAACTATAAATTTTAGCTTTTTAATGGGAAATTTAGAAATCAACCCATTGTCCGGGTTTGGTACGAGCTTTACATATTTTTTTGCGGGAAAATTACAGCACACGAGTCAACAAAAAGTGAAAAAACAAAATGGCGACACAAATCAACTGATCAAGACTGATGGTTTGTATTTTTCCTTTAAGTTATTCCTACATTCAAGTATTTTCTGGTTTGCTTTTAAAAAGTTGTACTCTTAGTTTTTGAGTCTGCTTTATTTAATATAATAGTCAGGAAGCTCTTTATTTTTTAGATAATAAGATAGTCGCGGACAAAGTCAAAGATTGGGCCATTCCAGAAAATTTCTGTAAACCCCCTTCGGACGACATAAGTTTTTAATTATTTTTTTGCCTTGGAAATAATATCAATATCCCAGAATGCTTCAGAAATTCCATGGATCTTTCCAAAAACTTCCAAGAAGTATCAGAAATTCCACGTTTATTCTTTGTTTTTTAATTAAATGCCTCAAAATAGACACATATTTTCTTCTTTGGCCTCGGAAATTTTTACCTTCGGAAATTCCGTGTCGTCCGGGCCCCATTAACGGACAAATTCTGGAATGGCCCATTATATATATATCCAGGGGATGTCAAAATGATTGCCCAATAAAACGAAGTTCATCGTAGACCAATCGAATTTTAAATTTTTTTCCCGCTTGATTGAATTCGATTGGAATTCGATTGGAATTTGATTACACTTTTGATCACTTTGATTGAGATTCAATTGATATTCGATTAGCCTAAGAACGCTGCTTTTCGCTTCTTGCTGCTCTCCTGTTTTTAACGACAAATTAAGAAATTGAACACAATCTGACGCAGTTGAACACAATCGAACAGAAATTATTTTCGATTGCCAAACAATCGAACAATCAAAATTTACCGAAAATTTGGTGTTCAATTAGTGTTCGATTGTGTTTGGCAATCGAACACCAATATTTTGATTGCGTTCAATTGTTTCGACAATCGAAAATTTTGATTGACATCGTCTGGGTATCTCTAGGGGGTCATAGCAACATAAATCCCCATAACTCCCTGTATATATATACCTCGTGAGTTATACTTCCTACAGACACAACCAAAAAGCCGGACATTGTCATCTTTTGGTCCAAATGACAAAATTGAAGCCAATCGAATAATGGTCGAACGTCAATCAAACAATGATCGAAGTCGATCGAACAATTATCAAAGTCAATCGAACAGAGATCAAAGTCAATCGAACAATGATTGAAGTCGATCGAACAATGAACAAAGTTGATCGGATTTACATTTTTTTAAACTTTAATCATGTTTCGATTCATTGGCATTCGATCAATTTGGCTAATCAAATACAGTTAATTCGATTGGATACAATTACCTAGACGAATTCGATTGGCAATCGAAGTTCGATTTCATTCGATTGACTGGATATATATATATAGATTGTGTTGGACTTAAGATTTGTTGTGTGTGTCTAGAACTAGACTGTCTTAATCCAACTGTTAGGGTGTCTGATCTTTTTATTAGTTCCTGGAATAAAATTAACGCAAGTATTCTCTCCACATGTAAATGATTGACGTCAAAGCATAGCAAGGTCTTCTTTAGAAAAAAATTTGAGTAATAATTGACATCAGAACATAGCAAAGTCTATTCTTTCGTCGGTTTCAAAAAAGTAGACCCAAAAAATCTTTAAAGAAAAAATTCCAAACATGAAGAAAATTTGGGTCTGTGTCAGACTAAAATGCAGGATCATGCCTAGTGTTACACACAGGGGGTTGGACAGATTTCAGAATAGTGCTATTAAAATATAATAGATTAATTATTGTTAAATTCTGATGACACTTCTTTAAAGCCCAAAACAAGCTCCTAAAAATTATCTGTAACGATGCAAACATTTTACCATGCCTTGTCTCGCGCAGAGAACCAATTAAATTTTGATTAAGTTTGATAGTCAAATCAAAGTTTTGTGATCACATCAATCGAACTCAATCAAATTTTACCCATAATACACCTTTCTCGTATTCTGCATTTTTTCCGCAGTTTTTGCACTCCATCAAAACACTATTGTTTACCTCCACTCAATTTTTGACACAACAGTGGGGCAGACGTTTTTTCCGCCAAAATCTGAATTACTGTAGATAGCCCTATCTCCGTCACCCCTGCCCCAATTTTGTCACCCCTTTTTAATTATCAGCCAAAATTAATTGACTCTTTTTGAAAGTTAATTGTATAAGCTTTGACCTTTTATCTTTCCAACTATAATAAAAAGCTTACCTACAAAAAGAACAACCTTTCAAAATTAGGGCTAAGACCAGGGTGACGGAGATAGGGCCATCTACAGAACAGAAAAGGTGTATTTTGGTATTCAGATTCTATTTTTTTTGGATTGTTTTTGTTCGGCAATCAAATCGCAATCATTCGTTTGCATTCGATTTTGTAAATTGACTAGCAGCCAGCAAGTTGATTGCATTGCGTCTCAGCTAGAATCTAGCCTAGATAGGACTTCCAATGTCCTAAAGTTAGCTAAACCATCTAATTGAAAGAGAAGAAGAAATAAGCCAGGCCAGGCTCTTGGTATAATAAAATAACATCATCCATACAATCAATTTTAAAAACATAAATTCCCAATTCCTCATATTAAAACATTTGCGTCGTGTGGTAGGGAAATTCCCAATATCTAAATGGCGAACCACAAGGAATTATTATCCGTGAAAGATAGGTAAACCATTTCTGTACATGTTATATACTTGTTTCCAAAATATAAAACCGTGTTTACACAGCCTGTGTTTTAGGGTCTCACATGTATGGAACTTCAGCCCTCTTTTCAGCGTCTTTTTGTGTTCATCAAGATATGGTCGGCTTTGCTGACCTCAGAGACCGCTTATGGTCTGCTGCTGAGAAAATCAATAGTTATGGTCGGGAGTGAACTTCCTTTAGTCAGTTTTAAGGTCGGCACTGCCGATTGCCGACCTGAAATTTGAGGGCTGGGACTACGGTCCCTAACGTCCCCTGGATTGATAATAGAAAAAATGGTATGCGGTCACAAAATTAAATAATCATTTTATATTATAAACAACTGGTTATTTAAAAATGAAATTTAACAATTAATTGTGTCTGTAAAATTGATTTTCACGCGCGGTTGTGGTTTGCCATTTGCCTTGGAATCGAGGTTGATTCTTCTGATTGGCTGCCTTGTTCAGGTAAAAATCGTAAGCGAAAAAGAAAACGCACCAGAATAGAGCTTCAGATGTTTCTGCATATTATAATATAGAAGATTTCATACCGGATGTTTCATAAAAAAGAGAACAAGTTTGAAGTTAAATTTGGAGAAAAGTAGAACAGCTATGAATGTTAACTTTTTTCATTGGAAAGCAGAAGGGCTAACTTAAATTTTGAGCCTTCATACTTGAAATTTGCTCAAGGCGTTCGAAATTTTTTTATTTTCGGCAAAAAAGGGGTATGGGATACCATTTTAACTCTGGACAGTTGTGCCTTGTTGTGCTTTGTAACAATCTATATACTAGTAGCATTTCCTTTCATACTTACAGATAGAAACTAATAAATGACAAATGTTGAAAAGAAACTCACCTTATTTAGGGAAACAGCTCACAAGCATGGCTTTTTGGTTTATTCACGATGTGGTTCGATACCTTATCTAACATCTGATAACTTTGAAACAATTTTCAAAGATGAACACACCCTTTGGCATATCCCAGTATCAAGTATTTATGAGCAGCCTGGAGAATCTATAATCACAAAATATGGTAAAAGTTTTGCTGAGTTTGCAGATCTGAAGAATTGTACGTTGATGTTCAACGTCAACGATAGCGCACAACCAAAAGAAGATTTGTACAAGTATAATGAAGAGAAAGCTATCTCCGTTTGGGCACCAAGTGGTCGGCGAAAAGTTTCACCAGACGAATATATGAATATTTTGAAAGCATTCAGTATTGATATATGTATACCACCATCAGATCAGATACCAGGTGGAGTGGGTAAAAAGAGGTGCCAAAAGTCTTGTGATCGCTCTGTTCGATTTCTTGATCGTTGTTTGGAGATTCGCAAAGAGCAGAATCTGGATTTACCTGTATTTGGTGTCCTTGAAGGCGGCGACAGTGTTGCTTACCGGGAAAAGTGTATAAAAGAAATTATCAAAAGAGATATTGATGGTTATGTGTTCAGTGGGTTTGACGTTATTGGGTCTAGTTGGATGAACACAATGAAAGCTACATTTGAATTTATCAAGGACAAAAAGTTAAAGATTATGTTTGGTTTATTTACACCTCTGGAAGTCATTGAAGCTGTAGAGCTTGGTATCAATTTATTTGATTCAGTCATTTGTTGTGATGTGGCTGAGAGAGGTTGTGGTCTAAACTTTAATTTCAAGTTTCAAGATGAGGCTGCAGGTCAAATTCTGTCAGCACCAAGCAAGAAACCGAAACAAGATAAAAATCCTAACAAAAAGGACCTGTCCAAGTACGAGATGGATCTACATGAAGATATCTATACAGATGACATGACTCCCTTGGTAATAGGATGTACATGTTATTGTTGCAGTCGTTACACCAGAGCCTATTTACACCACCTGCTTGTCACAAAAGAAATGCTTTCTGAGGTCCTGTTGATGATTCATAATCTACATCACTGGAAAAATTTCTTTAAAGTAATCTTGATTCACAAAAGTAATGGCTCTCTAGGACAAGTGAAAAAGATTTTCGAATAAAAGAGTTGTTTTTGTTGGTAGTATTCTGAGGGATAATTTTGTATTTTCTAAAGATATTTTCTATGGAAATACTGTATATATACTTTTTATAAGATCATTTAATAGAAATATGGGAACAATTTGATAAGTTATTTGTGTTTGTCTTGGCTCATCCAAAAAAATACAAAACCATAAACCCCTTTTTAGTAAGGTTATCAATATAAACTGTATATATTTGAGGGCTGTGGAGTTTCAAATTCAAAAAAGCCAATTTTCGTCTCTTTGGGTATCTGACACTTATTGGATATTTTTCTCCCTTTACTACTTCGCATTTTCATTCATCACTCACATTCTATCATACTTTTAGTGAAAAAGACATCCTTTTAGAAATCTGCTACATTTCTTGTGCTTGAAATTAAAAATTTTTTATATTTGTTATTCCGTTAATTCTGTTAATTTTCAAGTCTTACGAATTATTGAGAAATTTCAAAATTATTAAACTATTATCTTTTGATTAAATCGTATACTGCTACTTTTATCAAATCTATTATATCTATCTATTATTTTCAGGATTATAAAGTAATAAAATAATAAAGAAAAGCTAAAAATAACGAAATGGCAGAAAAGCCTGAAGACTTGAACTTGCCGACCGCAGTTGTTGGGAGGCTTATCAAAGAAGTTGTAAGTTACTATGTTTTAATTTTTATTTTATAGAACTAGCAAAAGGTGTTAATGGGTTTTAGTCCTGGAAAATTAGAAAGTTGCACCAAAGTCCTGGAACTTCCATAAATGAATCGATTTTAACTTTATTTTTAAATTATAATGCTTCCAATGGAAGTTTTAGCTAATCTGAGGAGTGTAAAATCTCAAAATTTTCTCCAATGTTTTCTCCAGACTCTAATGTTTGTTTTCACAAAAATAGGAAATTATTGGGTCATATTTTAGTCCTTGAAAAGTCCTGCTCCTGGAGTGTGAATTAGTTTTCTGAGTTTTCTGAGTGGCGACCCCAAACTAATGAAAGATTATTATGATTATTATTATTAACTATTGATTTATGAAGTTCACAAAGTGACAAAGTTTCAATTTTGAGATACGTCATTGCTCTCTTTTATAGTTACCTGAAGGAATAAACATTTCCAAAGAAGCACGGGCAGCTATCAGTAAATCAGCAAGTGTATTTGTTCTCTATGCAACGTCTTGGTAAATATAATGCTATATTGTGTTATCTTCAATTAATCTATTTGCTTCGTTTTCTTGTGACTTTTCAAGCATTTCCCTTTAAGGATCATCTCACAAACGAAGCGAATCATTCACTCTTTTTTTGTGAAAAGACGTAGTTTTACGTAGAACCAAATCTCAACCATTTTGTTGAGTTGAAATATCTGTCTTTCCGTCCGAAATTCTTGAATAAAAAATAGTAGACCCTCCACGAAGCGAATTGAAACGCTCAAAGAAGCAGATTTTTCAAGACAAATCGATGCATGTTTTAAAATCACTCCTACGTTTTACTTTAATAGGATTAAATTTCGCGAGTCAAGACTTTATTTCGCGAATGACCCTAAAAATGGACATATTTTACCAAAATTGCATGGTTTTGAATACTTTTTTTGCCAAAATGGTAGTTTCAAAAATTTCGTGTGGATTTAATTTCGCGAATCGACGAACCCACGCGATTTCACGAGACAAATTTTCGCGAAAAGGGCAAAAAATGGCGAAATCGCGAAATTTAATCCTATTAAAGTACAGTTGACTCTAATTTGAATCTCTACTATTCGAATCTCTCTACTATTCGAACAAAATAAAAGTCACCGTCAAGAGACTTTCTACTACAGAGACTTTCGGCTATTCAAATCTCTCTACAATTCGAACAAATTTTTTACCCCCTTGGGATTCGAATTAGAGCGAGTCAACTATGTATTTTTTAAGTTAATTCAAAGCGAATTTGAAAACCATTTTGTCAGTTGGAACAAAAAGGAAACTAATGCTTAGCAACAATTTAAAACTGGCATTAAAAGAGAATGTTTGCTGTTTATTGAAAAAAATAAAATTGTGTAAGTCTCTCTGTTTTATCTTGTTGGAGTGGTCATAATATACATTGCCTCCAACATTTGAATCCACATTTCTAATTCTATCAAGCGCTAATGCACTAGCAATGAAACACAGACGAAAAACTCTGACGGCAAATGATGTGTTAGATGCAATGGAAGAAATGGAATTCCCATCCTTTATCGAACCTCTTAAAGAAGGGTTAGAAGGTATGCTTTCGTTTTCTTATGTGTGATGATTAAGGACTGTTGGTAGCGGTCGTTCAGCGGAGGAGTCTATCCCTCTTTCGCTAGGAGCGCTAGGCTGGGTGCATTTGGACACCTGCCGTCGCCTCCCATTGACAATTCAGTTTACCTGTTTTGTGCTACCCAATCATTGAAGCACGATGGTCGGTATCGAACCTGTGCAACCTTTTGTTTGTAAGGCAATCGTTCTACCGACTGATGAGCTAGGCTTTCATGTACTTAAGAAAAAATATCGCCCAAATAGATAGCACACATTTTAGGCATTATTATTATTGCAGTCCTTTCAAGGCGGGGAAGGTACATTATGAAGGAATTTTTCCATGAATTCTGCGATTTAGAAATGGTTTGCTCGGTATTTTTCTGGAAAAGCCTAATTGATGAATTGTTAAATATGTTATCTAACACAAATTTTACCCCATTTCTGGCTATGCCGTTGCAAATTGTTTCGTTAGTAAAAAGAAATTCTTACGGAATTTGGCAATTAACCGTATCCAAAAACCTAGTTATGTGAACTTCTTTTTTCTTCTACACTAATTTTGGCATTATATTTTACACCCCCTCATCTTCTTTTTCATCTTTTAGTTTTTAAACGAGAACAAAAAGGCAAAAAGGATGCGGCAGAGTTGAAGAGAAAACAAAAGGAGAAGGATACCATAAAAAAGAAGAAAGAAGATGGAGAGATCGTTGTGGAGGAGAGTGATGAAAATACACCTGTGATGGAGAACAGTGCACAACTTGAAACCCTTGATGAGGTAGAGCCTGATGAAGAGAGTGCAGAAGCAGTTGCCATGGAATCGTGAAACAAATCAAGAAGAGAAAGTTGTGAGGTCTTTTTTCTTCTTCTTTGAGTCCTCTTTCGTGGTTGTTAATGAACGATTCTTCTTCAGTTTTGTTTGTGTTTGTGTTTACAAACAGACCCATCATGAATGTCGAATGATGACAAAGGGAGCTATTTAGAATTGCAAGATTCGATCGTGTTTTAAGAATGTTTAAAAATAGGCAATAATGTGCAACAAAAAGTTCATTGCAGAGGGAGGCAGTTGCGCAGCGAACTGATGGTATTATTTATTTGATTAGAAATTCGTGGACATTTTATGACACAAGTGTAAATAGAACTTTAGATAAGGCAGTGAATTTATATCACTGTCTATTTTTTAACAAATCATCCGAGTTCGGATAGAATATAATCACGCATGAAAGGAACTGAAAGAAAGTCTTACAACAATTATGTACTTTAATGGGATAAATTTTTACGGGGATTAAATTTTGCGGATTTCGTGGGTTTTGGTCCGATCTGCGAAAATAAGTCCTCGCGAGAAGCCCCGTGAAATATTTGAAAATAAATAGCTCATCTGCGAAATGTTGAAATTTCGCGGATGACCTAGACCGCGAAATTTAATCCCCGTGAAAATTTATTCCATTAAAGTAATATGCAATACTTATTAATTAAGTCGTATAAATACCAACTCAAATCAAGTGAGATTTCCCAGCAAAACAGGTGGAAACCAAGATGCGTTAGGGGGGGGGAGAAATATTTTGGGCGAGGGACTAAGCTAAGAACATGGATGCAGTAGAGTATATTATTTTAAAGAGTCTTGACTCAAATCTTTAGCCGATAAATAAGATATTTACAGTTTCAAAATGGTAAAGTGACGTTTAGTGACGGTTGCGTAGTATTCGCCTCCCGTTTGCAAGGTTGTGGGTTCAAACCCCAGACCAAAGACTTGAAAATTGGTAATCACTGTTGTCCAGTTTGGCACTCAGCATTTAGGGATTAGAACTAGGGTAAGTGGAGAAATCCAGGAAAAGGAGTGACGTTCTCCCCTACCTTCGGGTAGATAGCTTATTGAAAACAAAGCCTTCGGGTCACCCTCGACTGTTGTCGTTAACTTACTTACTAAAGCAGTCTTCAATTTTCTTTTTATTTGTCAACGAATTTTTCAAGATTTCATATAACTAGTGGAAACTCACACATTTCACGAATTACTCACGCTGTTTTGATTTGTGACTAATTCAAAAAGTTAATCCTATTTTTTGGATAATGTTTTAGAGACCTTATAAATCTGTTCCACGTTCCACTCGAAAAAACTCCAGAAGAAACTGATCTTTCCACACAAAGCTTAGATTTTTTTTATAAGAAAAATATTTTTTATTTTGTTTGAGAAACCTCGAATTCATTTTACTATATGTTTTGCCAATTACAAATTCCCTTAGTATCACTTTGAGAGTGGAATATTTCACCGAAAACTGAAAAGAAAAATAGAGATAGAAATCGTAGATTCTCCTGTAGACGTTAACATAGAAAATCTGTTATGTATTTCACAAGTGATTGGTAAAAAATAGGTTAGGATATGATTGAGAAACAAAGAATGAAAAAGTCATAAGAAATGATTGGAAGATTTTGAAGGTTTTTTCTCCTCTTCTGAAAACGACTGTCATCTTTAGTTAATCAAATCTAACTTTGATCTCTCTCTCTTCATAACATCTGTTTTGAGATTATTGAAAAAATTGATTTTCGAATGTTCTCTTGACATTTTTGCCCGTTTTTTAGTCCTTCTATTCTAGGATTATTATCAACCTGCCAAAATCTTTATTAATCTAGAGGAATTTTTGTTTTGAACTTTTCCTCTAAGGTAAACATCAGGGGACAGAGGGGAATTCAATTTTCTTTCACTCGTTTTCTTTTTACGAAATAACTGATTCAGAGAAATTTCCAAGCACTTTGCTCTACCACCGTTTTCCTCTAAAATATTGAGTGATAAAAATTTGGGTTGGACGACGAAGAAAATTTTAGGCTTTTAAACACCCCAAAAGGCTGTTCTGACGCATCTTTTTACCTATAAAAAACTTTTTTTAAAAGAAGCAAAAAGTAGAATACGGAACTTCATCAGTGTTTCGTAACAACACATAATTTGATGACCCGTAAAATCTGTGAACAATGAAAAATTGACGGGCGTATTTTAGATAAAATGACATAAAATCTTCTCAACATAAGAATACATTTGAAACTTTCAACAAAGCCGAAAATATAGATTTTAAAAACTTCTGTAAAGTTTGAAGTGATCTCGTCGATTTGATTTGAAAAGCGTACGTCAAAATTTGAAAAAATGGGTTGTTTTTTTCCGGCATACCCGGTACAAAAACAACAGTTTTGAGATGAATGTTAATCAAAAGTTTTCGCATATAGAGATTGGAATTCATTTACAGTTCATTTTAAGATCCAAGAGCAGTCAAATTAATTTTTTCACTTGTTTTCGCTGTTATTTTTTACTTTGAATTATTTTAATTCTCCGGTAAAAACATGACCATAACATTAAAATTAAAAAAATTAAAATCTCAACTGTGGTAAAAAAAGTGCTTGAAAATTTCTCTGGATTGATTGTTAAAGTGTTTTCAAAAATCATTTACTTCTTATCATATAATTTAAACAGACTGTCTCTGTTCTACTCTATCCCTTAATTAGCACTGTCATTAGTTTCAGTGTAATTAATTGATTATCGTTAATTGATTTTCAAGTTGTAGTCAAAATCTACAAAAAGGACTCAAATTTGACTTGGTAACTGAATTCAACCTCAACGAAGATAATCTGGCCTTTGAATCGCTATAACCTGGCGGGGTCTTCGTAGTGTTAAACTCTTTCTTTGTCTTGAAAATGGGAGGGATGGGAGCCCTTCTAAGGGAGAGTAGAAAATTTAGGCAAATTCTGTACTAATACACTTTGCTTTTCTTCATTTGGACAAAAGGCATTATGTTTTGTGTAGCTACTCTTTTCTTGGGGATATTTTTAGGGTGATTTGAATTTTCAATGCTTGAATGCGTAAATTGCTAAATTTTTCCCGATTAGCGTGGGCTTTTGAATTTTAAGGAAGAAAACTCATCTTGATGGAGGCCCTTAAAATGAGTGGTTATAGCGGGCTTGTAAAACTACTGAAAACTACTGAGCAACAAAGGGAGAATGATGATGTTTTCTTTTAATGGCGTCGTCGTTCCATAATCGAACTTTGTCGGTCACTAAAAATCAAGGAAAATTATCACAATGTATTTTCTTCGACAAATAATAATAAGTCCCCAAATTTCATTTAACTGCTCTTTTTTAACAAGAGGGATGACAGTGTTTGCCTTTTTCGACTCTATTTCTTGTGTTTTTATCATATATTTTGTTAAACGTTAGGAAATAAAGTTCATTGACAAATAAAGTCCCCTACGGTGTTGAGAAACTCAAAGGAATGGATTGCGATTTTACAAAATAAGGAAACTGTTTCTATAAAATTGTCAATGCAATGATTTTTATAGAAGGTGATATAGGAAAATGATGACTTATCATTTTTCACACATAAATTTATACTTTTTTTCGTCACAAAAAACCCTATGTCTATTTACTTGCAGTGAATTAAAACATTTTTTTTTGCAGACACGGTATGGTCCTCAATCAAAATTTAAGAACACAGTTAGACTATCTACTACACAAATATACAAGAAAAAAAGAAGCCCGATTTTCTATTCCTTGACTTGAGGATAAGAAAAAGAAACAATCTCGAAAAAGTTTTGGTCACTTTATTGGTCAGATTGGGAAATCAAAACAAATAAGGCTGATCTGCGACTCTTTTTTTCAATTTGCATTCTTTTGCGTCCCCGTTTGAGAAAAAAATTGGGTCATCTGTTCGCGGATGTTTTATAAACAGTGTTCCTTCTTATCTATCCCCAATTTCTTTCAAGTTTTTTCAAAAGTGTTTGTTTTGATTAGCAGTTGTTTTCTATTCTTCTCAAAGTTTTCACTTTCAAAAAAAATTGCGCTTAATAAGGACTTGTGTATTAATTCCTTTTATCTCACTTCACTTTTTTTCTCTCTTTATTTATGATTTCTTTTTCTTCAAGTTGTACCAAAGATGTCATCTGCGATTAGTCACTTTCCTGCAAAAAATTCTAATCTTTGAGATTAAAATTGATTTTTATTTGTTTCTTCAATGTGAAACAATGTTTTTGAAAAAATGAAAATTCTAATTGATTCGTATGTTTTCACTTACTAAGCTACTTGAACCCTCCCTCCCTTTTTTACACATTCCCCCTCCCCCCTACACGCCACAAAATGTTACTTCACCTTACATTTTCAAGGAATAATATTGAACGTACACCTCTGTCTCTGTGCCAAAATGGGTACCAAATAAAGTCAATGCGGCGAAAAGTCAAAACTTTCAAACTCAGGCTGGGTTGGGTCATTATGGTGATGTCTTTTCAGTGAGATTGGTCATTGTAATTCATTGCTCTACCATGTCATTGAGAGAAACGTCCGATTTTCCATTAGGGAGTGACCATTTTCTCCACTGGGCGAAGGCTTTTTAAGTGATATTTTCCACTGGAATCACAGACACCCGTGTCAATTAGTTTGAATAGTGTTAATGTCATAATAAATGAACTATATTTAATAATACCCTTATATCGGCTCTTCCAGAAAGAACCATTCGTCCAACATAACACATACCGGATGGTCCAATAATAACTTCCCCCGTTTTACGGCGTGTTGGGGCCGTTCAAGTTATACAACAAACTCAAGCGTTCCCTTTAATAATCGATAGAGGAAGGTCTAACTAAATTTTGAGGTATGACTTTTTAGATTTGGTTTATTAGTTACGAACTTTTTATGTCAAAATTCACTTTTGAAAAACACGTTAATCAAATTTTAGCAATAAATTCCAAAAGAAATTAAGAGTTTTACGACTTATACTTGGGATTGGAAATGTAAAAATATAAAGGGAAGGAAAAATTCGACAAAGTTTAGAAAATAATTATGAAAGTAAAAAAGAAGGAGGGTGGATATGGCCTTCAGGAATATCAAAATGATGAACTGCAATTAACCAACTGTCGAGTATTACACTTGGAATTATTAAGGGGGAGTTTAGTGGTCATTAAAATCACCTGGAAAAACTCATCAAGGAGATAAAGGGTTATAAAATTCACTCCTTTTCTAGACTAGTAAACTAGCCTGTAAATTTTTAAACGAAGATTGAGAAATTCCCGAGAAAGAGTTTTTTAAGGGGGCGGCATGGGAGGAGAGTACGGGCGAAGGAAGAAAATTTCATCTTCGATCCTCGGTTATCTTCCTAGCTATATGAAAACTTTTGAAAACTTTTGAAAATGACTTATACCATTTCCAGCTCTAGCTTTTGAAAACTGTACAAAATACTTTACAAGAAGAAACTTTCGCGTGTCAAGAAATTCGCGAAATTTTTGCACTTCGCGGGAATAAACTTTCGCGAATTAGACGTTTAAGAAAATTTTGCGAGAATAAACTTTCGCGAATGGGTCCTTGTTCAAGTAAAATATTTAGGCACAATGTGAAATATTTACATTTAGACATTCATCGATGTTGATTAATAGCATTTTGACAGTTAGGAAACGAATTTTCAAGTTTATTTTCCAACCTAAGTATCGTGATAATAAACTTTCGCGAATTTGACCAAAACACGCGAAAAAACGCAAAAGTTTCTTCTTTTCTAAACGATTTGAGTGAATAATATTTGCATCTCGCTCAGAAGTGTGAAATTTTTTTTACACTTTATCACAATAATCTTAAAATAGCTTTTGAAAAGAATAAGGTTGTTCTGAGATAATTCTCATCATTTGCGAATAAAGATAATTGGGATTGTGGGAATCTGCAGCAGTTGTGTTGTAATTCTGACCAATTTTAAGACCAATAATTATTTTTTGAAAGAAAAAGTTTAGAGCTGCGAACATTGTTAATGGTTTTGATGGGAATTTGCAAGAGTGGTAGTTGAGATTATCAGTATAAAAGGTGAAGAATTTTGGACTGAAATCATATCATTTTTTGATAACCACTTCAGGACTAGTAAAAACTTCTATCTTCATACAGGTAAGATAATTCACTTGAAAAATTAAGTTTTAACTAATCTAAAATGCTCTCGCTGACTTTCTCGCAGTGAAACATTCTCATACGGAAAAATCAAAGAAAGTTTCTGCATGTTAAGAAAGTTATGCAGCAATTGTCCTCTCTTTGGAATCCGTTGCACAAATTTCCAAATCGCATGACAGTTGCGTCAGTCTTTTGGCAAGTCTGTTTCTTGATTACTGCCGAGATTTGTTTTAATTGTTTGTTTTTGTTGCATTCTTTTCAGCAATTCTAAAGATATGACTTCTCTTATCAACAAGCTCATCTTGGTGGCTATCGTTGTCATCGGATCCTCAAAGGCCTTGTCGCTCTACGAAGATCCTGTGCTTACCAAGTGCAAAACTGAAGCCAATACAAAATGTGCAGTAGTAAACGTCCCAGAAATAAATGCAAGATCCATCAAGCCATTTTTTGAAGGCCACTGTGAATGCCTTCATCGCGAGATTCAAGAATGTTTGAACCAACATGTGCCACATATGCCACGAGAATATCCAGGTGCTCATTGCTTCGTTCAACATATCAAATATCCTTGCGCTCCTGGATGTGTCTCTGAGAAATACGATGTTGGAATACCATACTATCATTGTACATACAAACAGCAAATTCATTGAAAAAGAAATTATTTATTATCGTGATCTTAGGGGTATTGTAAGAAAATGGATAAACTGTAATGCCTTGTATGACATTTGAAAGAAATACCCAAATACCAAAAATCTCCACCACGCTTTCTTGAATGTTTCAAAACAGCAGCTAATTAAATTCAATTTGTTACTACTTATTTCCTATCGATTTAGTTTAGCTCAGAATGTTTGCAAGTGCTTTCTATGCAGATTGTCTGTTTTGCCGTAAATTTCCCGTAAGGTTGTCTCTGCGGAGAAGTGTAGTAAATTCATTTTTCTACTACCTCCTCAATTTGCCAAAAGAATATCGCTTATATAAGCATATGGTTTAGAACTACTCTGCCGATCTTTCATTACATTGAGCACGTTGTCTTCGATTGTTTTTTTTTTGTTTATCGGTCTTTGTTGTTGCGGGTGAAAAAAGCATTTCTTTGTTGACCCTTTTTTCACCACCGGTCCTCCTTGTAAGTTGGAGAACTGAAATTAAAGAATAAGCTTCTTAAGTACAAAAACGATAATTTAAAGTAGATGTTTGAATCGCAAAATTAAGAAACAATAAACTGCTAAATCGTAAATGTTGCTCTCAATCTCTCCAATAATATACCGGGTGACCTACAAAAAAAGTTTTTGATGGCCTCTAGGAAACAAACAAATGAATTTTCTAATTAAAACATTTATTTCAATGGAAAGAGGAAAGTCTAACTTAAATTTTGAGGTATAACTTTTTTAATTCGGTTTAATATTAACCAGTTTATAAGCTTTTAAAGTAAAACAATCACTTTTTCCAACGCGGGTTCATTTGTAATATATAGGACACTCAGCTCTTGAGTCACCTTTGAGCAATTTGATATTGCGTTAGCAAATCGTGCTTTTGCATTTTGTTACTCCGCACGAAATAATGACTAGTAAAACCTCTAATTTAGTGCGCCCTCTAATTAGTGCGGATGGTCTTTTTTTCGAAAAATGAATAATCTTTCACCTCTATTTATTAGTGCGGTGAGTGCTAGGGAATTTTCGATTCACCTCTAATTTAATGCGGAAATTGTCAAACTTACCTCTGATTATAGTGCTGATCAGGCCGTGAAATTAAGAAATTTTTGCCTTTATAGCTTTTAAAGCTGAAAAATAATACCTTAAGTTTACTTATTTTGGCGGATTCGGCGGATTTGATCGAAATCCGCCAAATTAAATACCCGCCAAATTAAACTTTTTGAAAGTATGAACCCTTTAAGGTGTTTTTGGTAATATATTCGCTGTTTTAAGGTTAAATTCTTCAGCAACCGCCAAATTAAATACCCTCCAAATTTAATAAAATCCATCTACCGCCAAATTTAATAAAATTTCTGATTTTGGCGAACCGCCAAAATGAGTACCCGCCAAAAAAAGTACACTTAAGGTAATGTTGAATGAAATATGGTCATCTTTTTTGCACTATCTTCACTCTCTTGCATATGAGTATTGGTTTTTTCTATGCAAGTTGTGTAAATCACTGTTATGAACCTGAGACTAAAAATGTCAAATATCTTTTTACCTCTAATTTAATGCGGTTTTGACCTGAACTCCCTCTATCTATTAGTGCGGGTTTGAAATGAAGAAACCTAGTAATTTAATCCCCTCTTATTATTAGTGCGGCATGACCAAAATATTTATTTTTTATGCCGCACTAAATTAGAGGTTTTACGCTACTAACTTCTACGAATCGAATGTTTATTTCGAAATTTCTCCCTCACGAATTTCATGCAGATCCAAATTATGTTATAGTCAATTTGAAGATTTGTTTTTCCCCCACCAAAAGCAGTTTTTGCGTTAGAAAAAAACAATTTATTTTACTGTATCGTTGACAAAAAAAAACAAAGCCATACCTTTCCTCTTCCACTTTTGAGAAGAAAGTAGTGTTAAATAAATAAATAAATTTTTTCGTGAATCCATGACTACTTTAATTTTTGCGGGGATTTTGACCTGATCCGCGAAAATTCGGAAAGGGGCCATCCGCGAAAATCGCAAAATATTTTAAAATAGCTCATCCGCGAAAATTAATCCCCGCAAAATGCTCAATTTTGCGCATCATCTCATCTTGCGAAATTTAATCCTCGCAAAAATTTATCCCGTTGAAGTAGCAATTCCCAATGATTCTTATAAGTACATAAGAAAGGGAGAGCATGATGCATAAAATTGCAGGTCCCTTTCAACATCTGTTCTTCTTTTCTTTTGTTTTCAAATCTTCAGAAAAAGGACTTTGAAACACAGCAAAAAATTCTTTTCCATAACACTCCGTGCGTCATGTTACTGTTCCCCCTTGTTATTATCTTTTACTTTTTGATGTAATTTCCAATTTTTTCCCTCTTCCTTTCGTTCTTCATTGTTTATCATTGTTTTGCAGTTGTTCATCTCACAGCCAATCAAACTGCTTTTTGTGGATTGGACCCTATATAAAAGGGGTCTTATTCAAATTCCAATAGATTAAGTTATTCGATTAACACTCATTAGCAGTTTTTTAGTATATTTGACCCGGTTGAGGGACCTTTTTTATGTAATAATGCCTCGTTCGTTCCTTGTCAAGAAAACAAATTTGCGTTTTTCATCGGTCAATTGCGTGGACAAACGCGGTACGATTCTACCGCTTGATGAACTTGGCGAACAGAAACAAGTATACATAACAGGTAAGTTGAATTTTTTCTAGTCTTTTGGATCGCTGACCTATTGTTATTGTAACAATAGAAGCCTAAAGTACATGCTGAATCTGAGCCTCAAAAAGCTGATGCTTAACGTTTTTTCTTTGACTCGCGGGCGACGTTCCTTATCGCGCAAACCTTAGTCGGACAAAAATGTTTTTTGAAAGTAATTTTAATATTCTGACCGATTGAAAATTTGGAGTTGGCCAAAATTTTGTGCGAGCAAGTTTGGCACGATAAGGTACTTATTTACTTTTCAAAGCATTGTGAAAAGCCATATTGTCAATTATTTCAAATGAAAAAAGGGTGAAAATAAATTCCAAGAAAAGTTGTTTCTTCACAGCGCCTTTAATGCGTTATTTTGTAAATTCCTAGTAGGCACATAAAAACGTTATTTTAACGTCGAAATAACGTTGTTTCAACGTCAGAACGTTATTTTGGACGTCGGAATAACGTTGTTTCAACGTCAGAACGTTATTTTAACGTCGAAATAACGTTGTTTCAACGTCAGAACGTTATTTTAACGTCGAAATAACGTTGTTTCAACGTCAGAACGTTATTTTGGACGTCGGAATAATGTTGGGATAACGTTGTGTGCCTGTCGGTTCCGATTCAGATCTTAATTAATCTAGGCCTTACCTGCACATGAAAGTTTAAATCAAATTAAACGTAAAAAGCTGCTTGTTGACCTGGATCCGAACCCAAAAATACTTTAGTTTCCTTCTTCTTGTTTTCAGAAAAAGAAGAACTGATCGAAGAAGAGAAATCGTACTCCACAATATCCATGTGTCGAACACCAATACCTCCTTGTTATTTGAAGAAAATTGACGACGGTGATGATGATGTAGAAGATAAATATGAAAAGAGGGCGGAAGAAATACACAATGTTGTAACGCCCCGTCACAGCCGCCCATCACCTAATTCACCGTCCGCCCACTATTTTCCTTCTTCTGCGCAGGAATATACGTTCATACCGATTAAACAGATTAACCTTCATGATCGTGAAATTCCTCGATTCGGTAATATTCTTATTCAATTGGAATTTTTTGTTGTTTTTCTCTTTCTCTCTTTTAACATGTATCTTGCTACTGTTTTGTTTTTTTACGGACCTATAAATTGAACGTTCGTTCGTTCGTTTGTTTGTTTGTTTGTTTGTTTGTTTGTTTGTTTGTTTGTTTGTTTGTTTGTTTGTTTGTTTGTTTGTTTTCTTTTGACTTTTTCTTATGTCATTTAATTGTTCTTTTTTATTGTTTTGTAATGTGTATTATTACGTTTTGTCTTTACATTTTGTTGCGTGTTTTGTTGTTGTTTAGTTTTGTTTATGTTGTTGCTGTACTGCTGTACTTTTAGACATTTTTACTTGTTTTTGTGACATTTCACGATGTATTGTTCAGAGTCTCTTTACTTTGTTTTTGTTTCGTCTTATTTTGTTTTGATTGATTTTAAACATGATTGTTTTGTAAAGTTGTTTTTGTCTCATTTTCCGTTTATTAATTGTTTTCATTAGATTTTTGTTTTTCATCTTTTACCTTTTGTCTTTTTCGTTTTCTACTTTTTGGAATCTCTATCACCTTGTTTGCAAATACTGCAGCGCAGACGAATTCCTATATCATGTTTCTTGATTAAATAGATCTTTGTAGTAATTCGTAAAAACATATTTTTGTGTTCTGTGATGTCTCTTGTTTCGTCCCAACATTTCTCTGTCTTACTTTTATGTGTAAGCTTTTCTATTGTGTTAATGTTTGCCATGTTTTATTGTTTGATTTTTTTGTTGTTTTTCTCTGTGATATTTCACGCCGTATCATCCAATTTCTCTTTACCTAGTTTTTGTTTCGTCTTATTTTGTTTTAATGTTATTTCTTCGTAAAATTGTTTTTATCACGTTTTCGTTTTTTAACTGTTTTTGTTGCTTTTACATTCAGTTTTTTGTTCGTCATTTTTTAGCTGCTTTGTTTTGTTGTCCTGTGATATATTTTGTTTCGTCCTTAATGTTTTGTATGGATTATGTTGTTGCTGTGTTTTTTTTAATGTTTTTAGTTTCATGGTAACATTTTTTTTGTCTTGTTTTTTTTGTGTGTAGCCTCTCTATTGTGTTGCTTTTGTCGTGTTTTATTGTTTCTCTATTATATGTAATTGCTGTGTTTTTTTGTTTGGTTTTTTTGTGAAATTTCACGCCGTATCGTCCAGAGTCTCTTTATTTTGTTTTTGTTTCGTCTTGTTTTGTTTTGCCTCTTGTTAAACGTTATATTGCTTCCTAAAGTTGTTTTTGTTCCATTTCTCGTCTTTTAATTGTTTTTGTTGATTTTAAATGACAGTTTTTCTTTTGTGTCTTTTTATTTGTTTGATTCGCTGCATTTACCATTGTCATCGTGTTTTCTTGTGTTTTTTCATTATGCTTTCCTTTAAAAGTTCTGACATGTTTGTTGTTGTTTTATCAATTATGATTTTGTGATGTGATGTGGGATTGTAATAACCAGATCCATTTTTTTCAGCTGTTTTGTCTTATTGTTTATCGTTTGCTTTTGTTTTATTTATATTAATTGTAGTTTTGCTGTTGTGCTTTTGTGTTTTATGCTGTATGTTTCAGCTTCTTTTTGTCCACGTGTGTTTCTTGTTTTGTTTGCTTTTCAATATCGTTTCAAAATTGTTTAAAACTTTTTTGTACATGTCGTCATTTTTGTAAATTTTAGACCGCATCGTCATCTCTTCTGTATAAATAGTGTTTTCGTTTTGTGTATTTCCTCATTTTGTTTGTGTCATGTTGCCTTATTTGCGTTCATTTTACCCTTGGCCTATTTTGTGTGATTGATTGTGCCTTTAGATCTATGTTTTTTGTGTTGTTGTATTTGTTGTCTCTTAGAAACCAACTTTTGACTTTTTCGTTCAAATTATTTGTCTTAGAACTAGTTTTTTGTTTATTTTTCGTCTTTTTGTGTATTTAGTTTGTACTTACTAACTGCTGGTTTCCGTTTTATGTTTTGTGTGTATATTTTTCTGGTTTGACTTTCATATATTTTTTTCCTATGTGTTTTTATTTCGTGAATTTTAAACAAACTGTTCGTATTCGTACGTTTGTGTCATAACTGTCATTGTTAATATCTCTTTGTTTTTTGTTTTGTTTTAGGAATAGTCTCCATGCTAATATTTGTTTTTCATGTTTTAGAATTTGTTTTGTGTTGAACATTTTTTTTAATGTTTGATGCTTTTTCTGTTGTATTTTGTCATGTTTTCGTTGTGCTATTTTGTTTTTCTTCTTTGTTTTTGTTATCTTTCTTTTTGCTGTCCTCCCAGTTTTCGACTGATTTTAGTGATTGTTTTTGTGATTGTTTTTTATGTTTTAACCAATCAAATTCGTTGGTTCTCCTATTTATATTTGTGATGTACGTAGTTCTACATGTTTTTATCTCGTGAGTTTTAGATTTCTTTGTTTACTCCATTGTCTTTTTTTCCAAACTGTCTGTACGTTTTGTGTCATTGTAAAAATATCTTTGTTTTTTTTGTCATTGCTTAATTTTTTTTTAATGTTTGATGTTTTTTTTCAGTGGCATTTTATCTGTAAAAAAGTTTTCGTTGTGCTGTTCTGTTTTTTCTCGTAACCATGAAATGTTTTTCTTTTTTTTTTCATTTTATTGCTTTTGTGGTATCTTTGTTTTTGTTGACTTTCCTGTTTTCGAATGTTTTTGTGATTGTTTTTATTGCTTTTCGTGTGTTTAACCAGTTATTGTTAAAGTTTTCAATACAGTTTGGTTTTGGTTGGAAACTTGGAAACTATTTTTTGTCATGTCATTTTGATAATCTTCTTGTTCCTTTTGGCAAGATAATTAGTGTTTTGTTCTTTACTTAAATTGAAATATTTTTGCAACCCATATTTTTTATACTTAATGATATTGATATCATATATTACACACCTAAATAAAATTTTATTTTTATAATAATGATTGTTAAATTTTTTGTGACAAAATATATATTTGTTTTTTGACGTTTATTTCAATGATAAAATATGTCTTGAAAATATAAATATTTTTTCTTTTTGACTCTAATGTTCATAGCTACACACCACTAGCATTCGTCGATATTTCACGTTTACCTTTCGTTAGTATATTATGAGCATATTGTTTGGTAAGCAAAAACATGTTTTAACCTTTCCATCCCGACTTACGCAAATCTGTTAAAACGCAACAAAAATGACATATATTCTGAGAAAGGGATCTTTTTAATGATACCCTAATCTTTTGGTTTTTGGTCCGGAAATTCCCTTTCAAAGTATAAATTTTCAACAAAATCGAGTGGTAAAAGCCTTTCCTTAACCTTACGAATAGGCTTTTAGGGGCGGTTCAAAACTAGGGGGGGGGGGGGCTATTTTTGTACCAGACCTTAACTTTTGATCAAGTTGTCCTTTTGGCATGAAATTTGGGACACATCATCCTTACTATAAATAGTAAGATGTGACACAAAACTTTTGATGACATCACTCATCATGTTGATGTGAGCAAAAATATAAAATTATCATTTTTTGCGCCAAAAAATGAAAATCGCTAAATTTCGCGCTGAAAACAAATTTAATAGCTGGAAACGACTTTTTCTCTTAAAATTATGCATAAAATTACGATTTAAATGATATATTGGACATTGATAGTTAAAATATGCAAAAATTGTGTCATTTTTCATGACACCTGCTTCTAAAAAGTGATATCATGCTCAAGGTGTGAAAGATTTTAGGGTGCGAAATGTAATTTATATTGATGTTATATAAAAGTTAGGATAAAAGTCACAAAATTTAGTTGTTATAGGCATTTATATTTCAGGAGCTATTGCCAAAAGTTTAACTTTTGGTACAAAAATAACCCCCCCCCTCTAGTACGAATAGGGTTTAAGGGCCGCACATACCCGCCAATCCTCTGACTCTGGAATGTAAATATAACGACTGAATTATTTCAATATAGTTACTTTTTTTTGTTTTGAAAAATAATGATATTAGTATACTTACATAAAATATTTACAACATTTTCATATCATGATGATTACATTATCAGGCTTTTTAAAAAAATCTAACATATTAGGCATTTTACTAGAGGGCTTTCAAAGAAAACTACATTTCAAGTTTTATAGCTCTTCCTGTGTTAGCTACCACACCGAAGTACCCACCCAGCAAGCACAAGGTTGTTTCAACGTTAGAGAACACGCTATTTAAAACGCTGAAACAACGTTGTAATAACAATGTGTGCCTGCTGGGTATAGTTTGAATAGAACTTAGTAGTCAATGGAATTTTGATATAAACTATGTGCCTCTCTCTCAAATCAGACATTATAAAAACAGGCTTTAAAAGATTTACTTTCAATACCCGACCGACTAGACAAGATTTTAAAGATATTGGATTTAAATCTGATGAAAATCAAAACATATTTCTTTGCGGTTGAATGCTTCCATGTCTATCTATCTTGAATCCCTGCCTCTATGCCCAAGTGAATATCATAAGCTCAACGACACGTGAAAGTAGTAAATGTCAAACGGTCAAATGGTAATGTTTTTCTAGTAGGCTCTATTGTTCTCTCATCATCCCACGCTCATTTGTGGTTTCTTAGTTTTCCCACTAGGATGAGAGAGAACATCATTGACCATTTTCTCCAAAGAAAGACCCTTATTCCACTGCGGGTGAATCACAGTGGGTCACAGAGACGGGGGTGTACCTTGAAGCTTAATTAGATCATTAGATAATAAACCATTACTATTTACACTTTTGATTATTAATTTAGCTTTTGTAAATATTCCTCCATACCATATCCTAAACTCTAAGAAGCTTTGATAGAACGTCCTCGAGATTTTCGAGCTGCATTTAGTTTGTTTGCCAGTTCATTATCAATTGTCGGCTTTGCACTCTCTCGGGCTCGTAACTTCGCTTCTGCCCGCATCTGTGAAACTGATCCAACAGACTTCATGCGACCTCTTTGATCAGCTAAATCAGATTTCATTTGCTCGTTCCTATCTACGGTTCGTTCTTTGATCCATGGTTGAACATGCGCATCACGTTTTTTGATCTCCTCCTTGTAGTTGTAAAAATCTTCACCTTTGGTTCGTTTTTGACGCACTAGAAAAAAATATATATACAAAGACAATTACGAGGTTGTGAACCTACCAAGTTGAAACCACTCAAAGTTTTCCGTAGTAAAGTCTCTTAAACGAATTTGAATTTGGTGAGCAAAAAAACGAGACAAAAATTTATCTCTTTTATTCAAGCAGTTTTTAGAGACTTTTGTGCTAAATAAAGAACGACGTGTTCTCAAATTGGAAATTGAATTATATGTTACATCCGGAGCTTATATTATCCGCATTATAGAGTTACTGGATCAAGGTTTTGTGGCTATAACTCAAAACCACTTCATTTTCAGAGCATATTCCTTTGTCTATCTTATGCCACTAGCAGCCAAAGTTTAAAAGTTTATCTTTTCAAAAACATAATTATCACGCACTAATTATTTTGAAAAAAGGTAAAAACATTCTTCAATTTTTTTCCGAAAAATTATTTTTCAAAGGTAATTTCTCGACTAGAACAAATGATTCAGGTATCAACTTTGGTATCGTTGGAAAGCTCTTTTTCTCAGCTACAGAAAATAGTCGTTTTTTTTTTGCTTTAATGTCAAGTGGTCAGGAGTTGACCAAAAGATGGTGTACCGGTAAAACAACCTTTTCCATTCTGAGTGGAAAAGGTTAACAGTGCGTGTTCAATACTTTAGTGGGCTTTCAGTGGTACAATTTGACGTATTGATGAAATAAGCCCAGGCGCCAGGGGTATTTCTAAAATATAAACCTTAAAGGGCGTAGTTTCCATGTTTGCCGAAAAATACCCTTTAAAAGGTATCAAATAAAGCCGCTAAAACTAGCTAAAAAGTCTAACGGTTAAATTAAATTAAACTTACATATTTCACCATTTCTTATTTGACATCGATCGGCCACGCTTCTCGCTGACGGAACTTTGAAAGGATAACTGATTTTCAATAACTTTTCATTTTTGGATAAAGCACGTGCCATTGCTTCTTCACCACGTGATCCAAGACCATGTTTCTGATATGGATAAAAAGCAAGGAAATTAAACATACATTTACCCACAGCGGGCACACAATATTGTTAAAGTAATGTTGGAAAACGTTGAGTATCTGCGTGCTGGATCGGCTTCTCGGCTTATTCTAAATTGCAGACCTTTTTAAAACCGTTAGACGTATACATCTATATAATAACAAGCACGAATTCGTTAGAGAATGATAAGCAGACTATTTATTTACCCTAAAAAATATTAAGATTCCCCAAGTTGCCCCCGAATCACCCCAGTAGAGTAAATTCTATTACTGTTACCATCCCAGTGAAAATAATGACCAGAATAGGCAAAATGTTTGAAACTGTTGCTAGGCCAAACGTTACTTTTCGTATTTTTTAAAACTCTTTTTACAATATCAACAGAAATAGCGAGAATAGAACCTTTCCACAGAAATTTTTGCACAGAAAATATTATCAGTAAAACAGATAATCTTTACGAAAAATATGCAGTTTGACGGATACAGAAGATTCTCAAAATTGTTGACGGAGAGTGTTGCTTTTTGCTCATATTGCTTATACAGAAGTCAACACTCTACTCCGTCAAAATCTCTGAGTTCTTCCTGTATCCACCTCTGATATGGGTGTACCCTGCCTGCAGTACAGAATATATATTACCTGGTGCGAACATTTGAATTCTCTTATCGATGGATGTGTTTCCAAAATTTCACAAAGTGGCTGGAATGAAAGTGAATAAAACTTCAAACATTTGTATGCGTTCGCGCTACAGCTTGTAATACTGACTTTTTTTCTACAATACGCATGCGTGTACACTAGGAAGAAATATTTGCTGATTCAGTATTCCCTGATACAAATGATGGGCAAGAGAACCTGTATTCATGATATGCGTAAATTGCATTACGTCAATTTTTCTAACGGAGACTAGCCGAAAATCCGGAATTTGCCCTCTATTTTGGGTGTTTCCGTTAGGAAAAATGACGTAATGAAACTTACGCATATCATAAGTTTACAAAAAAAACGGAAAAGGGGTTTTCATGAGCTACCGCAATTTGGTGATTGAGTGAAATTAACGAAAATTAAATGATTCTTCTTTCCAGCACGCAGCAGGTACAGAAACCCTACTTCTAAGAAATATTTTTTTTGAAAATGTAAGAATCGGCCCTTCGCGCAGGTTTGGTACAGGCTATAGAATAAGAAATTTTCCCAGCAGGCGGCGCGGAACGTTGTTTCAACGTTAAAATAACGTTGATCCAACGTCAGAATGTTATTTGGACGTTGGAACAATGTTGGAATAACGTTGTTTGTCTGCTAGGATATATCAGGGTTTGTGAAAAGAGGAGACGGGATGAGCCAACTAGTCGTTATAAATACAAAGTAAGACCATCAAATCTCTTTCAAATTGAATTCTTTTGTGTGTACTAGCATTGGACACATAAAAGTAGTTGATGATGTATTT